>OY763894.1:1838383-2016459 GCA_963667165.1 Barbarea vulgaris | reverse complement strand
AAAACGGGAAACCTCTTTGGTAGGAGTTGGGCAGATCGGGCACAAGTTTCGGGTAGCATTTTTATTTTATTTTCGTAAGTATTTTTTTTATGTTGTTTTTTCCTGGCGACATATATGGTAATTATGTGAACTTTTTTTTTTCTTTTTGATAAGAGAATTATGTGACCTTCACTTGGTAATACAGGTTATAATATAGTACAATTAACTAATTGTATTATAGAATTAACTTATTTTTAAACCTATCAAAAATATAACTATGCTGAAATCAGTATATGTCTAGTATAACTATATTGATTGATAAAACAGGAAAAACAAATCATTAAAGATTCTATTTGGAGGTTTTGACCACAAAAAAAAAAAAAAAAAAAAAAAAAAAGATTCTAATTGGAGGAACAAGGAGAACAGAAGAAGCTAAAATTTGTTGAGCGTTACTTTCCCTAAAATAAGGGCAAAAGTACAGGGGGGCAATGCCACTACGAGATCAAATGAAACAACAGATTAATTAGATGGAAAAAAAAAAAAAAAGGAAAACAAATTTAATAAGAACTGAAACAGAGATATACCTCAATTAAAATGTAATGCTTTATTTCTTGATAACCAAAGACACATACATAAGATATCAAGACAATAAGAAGCGTGTATGTATAATATAGATTTGTAACCAGAGAATTTGTAACCAGAGATATGGTTAAATATTAAATCTGCAGAAAAACGAAACCACTTCAGAGCGCCGCTACTTCCATTTCATTTTGGTAATTTTGCGCAAGTTCTGTATATATGGGAAACTCTTATCCACATTGTTGCTTACAAGCCATGAGTAGTGAAAAACATTTTCTACTTCTAAAGAACTTCTTCTAAACGCAAAGTGCCTTGTAACATCCTAGTCTTCACCAGCCCGATGGATTTGTGGCGTAGACATCTGCTTTTTTTTTATCTCCAATGTAACTAGCAGAACAACGAGGAATTCGATATACAAAATAAGACAACTAGAAAGAAACCGGATATCATAATAACGTAAAATAAGAGTGAAATATGCTTCAAGACGCTTACAGGCTTGGTGCAGCGGCCTACAAAGAGTTTCTGAGGTTTGTTATTGCCATGATGATTGCTTATATCCATCCCATCCACCCTCTGGGTCCTTCCTCCTTAGAGAACCACCTGACATTTGATACATTCTTGCTTGATCATCTTTCAAAGGTAAAGCACCTGAGGAAGATAATTGTCTTTGTACAAATGTTCCTTCATCTCTCCCCTCAGTTTCATGCCCTCCTGGTCCGGAATTTAAGTCAAGCCCTGATCTAAACCATTTTGCACTATTGCTCTCTGAAACTCCACCATTGCTACTACCGCTTGGAAGGTTTACGACATAAGGCCTTGCATAATTAGACGGGATGGCAACTCCTGAACCCAATATTTGTGAGTTGACAGGAGGAAAACAAAGCCTGCCACTTGATGAAGAGTCCATGTATGGTGTTGAAGCTCCTGAAAAATTTGCTGAGGAAAGAGGGAAACTGGTTCCAAAAGGAAACCCTGGATACTGAAATGCTGTGGGCGGGAATGAAACTGCAGGAGAAGAGAGTATAACTGGGCTTCTGTACATATCAGGTGTATATGAGGAAACTCCAGACGTTGGACCCACCATTCTCTGCGGTCCATTGCTGGTCATAACTGGAAAAGGCTGATCGCCTCGTTCAGGCAAGACTTGCGGAATACCCATTGCTGAATTATTGTTAGCAGCAGGAAACCACGATGAGAAGCCAGCTGCCATGTTTTCACCATTCATTCTTATTCCAGAGATCATTGGCATTGGCTGTGATGTGAAGCCACTTCGAGAATGTTGACTAAAAACCATAGATGACTCAACATTCGCATCATCAACAGCGGGTCCGTCGTTTAAGTCAAAATCTCTACGACTACCGGAACATAGATTTGCCTGCTGAAGCAACGAGTCTTCCCGATGACCACTGCTTATTGTGTAATTATTCATATCAGTTGGATCATCAAGTTTGTTTAGATCAAGATCCAGGCCCCCAGTGGAAATTGTAGGGTTGGCAGATCTTTGGGAAGCCAGATCTTCAAGAACTCTCTCATCGGGTACATTTAGGTCAAAGTCCAAGAACGTCTTCGGTTGCTTGCCAGCAGTTGTAGAAGCATCAGAGGAAGACACATTATTCATTCCTAGTGACACCACCTCCTGCACTTTTCTTGGCTCAGCTGGTCGGAAGGCGCTAGTGGCAGCAGATCCTCTCCAGCCAACACTTGCTTTATTTCTCAACAGATCGTCACGTGGAACAAATGCACCCTTTGCAGCAGCAGCAACAGTAATGGACGCAGGAAGTCGACTGGGTAGTGAAGGAGTAGGTATCGTAGACAAAGATCCACAGAAGTTATTAGAATTCCCGTTTTGTGTATCATCCCCATCAAAACCTTCATTTAGGTCAAATTCAACTCTGGCTTCCATCTCTGACCCTGCAGAAGCTGAAACTGAAGGAACATCTCTGGCAACAGATGTACATTCCTCTGCTTCATCTCCATCAGCACCACTCACTCTAGACCCATTTGCTCTCCTACAATCTTCTGCAACTTTAGGTGATACTACCTGAGTACCTAAGGCCGCAGTGCACCGTTTATCAACTTCAATACTCTTTAGAGACGCCTCTACATGCGCAGCTTCACCGTTAGTTGCAGATGAGTCCAGACGAGCTGTCACACGTTTTTTCTTCTTTTTATCTGTTTGGTTTATATGATTAACCCCCATGTCATTGATCTTTTCTGTTACCAATCTATCAACGCATTCAGCCATGCCCTTGGAGAATCCAGAAGAAACTGGTATAACAGAACTCAAAACCGCCTGGAATTTCGGCTCTTTCTTGTTATCATCTTTAACATCAGAGGTTGAACTTTCAACAGCCAGCGAATCCACTTTCGGACTTAAGTCGACGGCTTTACATTCAGCTGGCACAGAGGTTTCCACCCTTTCTGCTGTATCTGAGATGCAATCTGCCAGTAACGCAACATCAGCCTTTGAGTCGTTAACTATCCCACAATCATTATCATCAGAATTTTTTTCAGCCATCGGTCTATTAACATTTGGAGCTACACCTTCACCCAGTTTATTAACTTGCTCAGAACTCAATGCCACCTTTGGTTTCTCTTCTTTCTTAATATCACCAACAACGTCTGAGTGTGAATGTTCAGCAGCCAAAGAATTTGCATTTTGAATTATGCCAACGCCTTTACATTCACTAAAGACAGAATTTCCTGTCCTTCTCGTTGTATCTGCCACTGCCAATGTACCATCAGTCTTTAGGTCACTAACTACCCCACTATCACTATCATCGGACATGTTTTCCCCAATCCCTGTTGTGGGCACAGCAGTTGGCGCAACAACATCATCTGAATTTTTATTCTCTAAGCACTGATCCACCAACCTTTGCAATTCTTCGATTTCTGATTCAGAGTTCTCATCAAGATCTACCGGCTTAGATTCATTCACATTCTCTAAACCCGCCAACTGACCGCCACTACTACTGGCATGTTGCTCATTATCAATAATTGTGGGATCCTTGCCAACAGGTTCAGCTTGCTCGCAAGGTAAGCCATCCAAAGAATTTGTGACTTGTGTTTTATGGTTCTCCGCAATTGAGTTATCATTCATCAAGGAACCTGAAATCCTGGATACGGAGGGTGATACAAGAGGGGATTTGGACATTTCATCAGCAGCTACAGTAGCTAGAAGATTCATTCCAACATCATCTTCACCAGCCATACATTCGTTTGTCTCAGAGTCCCTTACACAACTTTCAATCAAGGCATTCATTGAACTGTGTGATCCACCATGCCTTTTTCCAGTTTTGACATCATCTCCTAACGTAGGAGAAGTGGGTTTGACAATCCCTGCAACTTTACTGGATTCATTTACAGCCTTGCCATGCTCATCACCAGCATTAACAGAAGGGGAACCAGCTACCTCATCTGAAACTGTCGATAGATTTTTTAGATCATTGTTTTGCGAAGACTCAGTATTAGCATCAGGACTAAAATTTGCTCGGTACGTATCATCCATTTCTCTCATGTTTTGATCATGCTTCTCTGAAGGAACAGGTGATGGAGCTCTGCTATTACCCGCTGCAGGGTCCTCAAAAGAACCTCCACTAACACTCTGTGCCGGACTGCGACCACGTTTTGGCAGTTTAACGATCAACTTATTATTACTGTAACCTTCAGCCATAGGCACGTCAAGAGTCTTTTCAAGTGTCGGAGTTGACTCAGACACTTTCTCAGAGGTTGAAGTTCTTTGTGATGAGAAGCTCCTGCTCAGCCCAACTTCTCTGTGAAGTGCACCAGTATTTCTTTGCTGCCCATCATTAACAGCAGTAACACCTGTTCCAGGTGACGGGGCGGATCTAGTAGAACTTGGAGATGTGGTTGCAGACTTCAAGCTGTTCTCTGACGGTATTTTGACGGACACAGACTTAGAAGGATGTAGATGTGATGCTGACGCCTTGGTTGCATCAGACTGACGAGATCTTCCAGGCCAAGATGTACCTTGATTGGATCCAGACTTGGCATCCATTTCAGCCTCAACACGTTTTTTCCATGTATCAACCAAGCTCCTTGCCTTTTTCCCGATTTCTAAGTTCTTATGTGATCGCAAATGATTAACAGACTTTCCAATGTTACAAGTCTGAAGAGCATTGAGATTCACCGGTAGCTTGTCAAGTGCGCGAAGTAAGATCAAGAGAAAATCGTCCACTGATCTTTCGTTTTCTTTGGGACTACTCGCATCCCCAATTTTCCCTCTATGAATTTCCTGTAGCCACTCATCAAAAACAGGCAATCCTCTGAGATGGACAAAACGACTGAGGCATTCAAACTTGTCTGTTGCTGCTACGACACCTGCCAGAATTGATCGGCCAATCAAGTCTATTTTCTTCTCATTCCTCTCAGGAAGCATAAGCTGCACCAATCTCTCAACCCCTTGAGAGTCAACTAGCCCGCCTTTTTCCGTAATTTTTGCAATCTCAGATTTCAAACTGCTTTCTGTTCTTAGGAAAGCAGAACCGCTATCCCCAATCCGACTAGAACGTTCCCGTTTAACAGATTCGGAACCTTGATCAGCACGCTCTCTCTTCCTTCCCTTACCCTGTGAAGAAAAGGAGCTATTGTTCTGCACGCCATCTGTTCCAGCTTTCACTTGCGATGTTGTTGGACTATTCATTGACCTAGGAGAACGACCACCCTGCTGTAATGTTGTATGCATCTCAGAACGAGTCTTACACAATAACTTGTCTACTTCTTGTTGCCGTTTCTGCAGAGGAAAAAATGTATTAAAACACAAAAGAGAAAGAGATTTATACAAAACAAGAGAAGAAGTGATGATTATAAATGATCTCACATCTATATAGTCTTGATCAGTAAGCCACCAAATGCATTGATTCATAACATCATAAACTCTCCAACACACAAAAGAAGAGAATCCAGATGGCAATTCAAAGCCTTTAGGAAGAAAGGTCACTTTACAGGGATGCAGTAAGGATGCAGCCGGAATCTCATCCTCGTGAAAGGAATAAAAGATTTCGTTAGGCTGAGCCTCCAAAAGGATGCCTTTGCCAAGCTTCAATTCCACAGGTCGATAGAGCCAATTAACACGCAGCTTCAACTTATTATCTTCTTTCTCAGGAATGACCAACCGAATCAAACCAATGAAGGGTGGGCAATCCTGTGGTGGTTTAAACAGAGCACAGTCACCAACACTAATTACGCGTCCATCCTACAGAGAAGGATTCAAAAATCAGGAAACCAAATACAGAAACTCGTAATCTAGTTGAACGAGTATTTGATCAATCAGCAGATAGTAAAAAAATCACTCATTTCCACAAATTCTTAAATTCAATCGATTGAATTGGACAGACCCACCAAGGAAAGGTAGATAATTTGGAATTGAAATTACCTTAGAAAAGGATGTAGATGAAGAAATCGACAGAGACGAAGAAGAAGAAGCGTCGACGCTCGCAATTACACGCGAAGGAGCTCTAAACATAAGCCGACGATGACCTTTCCTCTTCCTCTCCTCACAAACCTTCCCATGCATAGCCTTCTCTCATCTTCACCTTCGAACAACATTAATTTACACAATCAAACCCTCCTATTTCAAAATTTCTTCACCATGAAATTCCCAAAGAGAAACCCTAATTCCGCGACGATTAGAAGAAGAATCTATCTTTCCCCTTTAAGACTCCTAGGGTTTGTGATTATTACAATATATATTTTTTTTGTTTATTTGAATAACCCCGATCCAACCAAACCGCGAAGATCCACGAACAAGAAAGAACGATAAATCCGTATTAGAGAGAGCGATGAGACCAAAACACAAATCGAAACCTGCCTTATTTTTCGATCCAGGAATTTGCATAAGAGCAAACAAAAAAAAAAAAAGAAAAAAGAGTGAGACGGGGCAAAAGGGGAAACTTCTTTAGAAGAAGTCGGGCAGATCGGGCAAGAGTTTCGGGCAGCATTTTATAATATACTATTAAAAATTTGTTTTATGCAGGTGACATAAATAAAAGAGAGGAGAGATTGTGGGTTGTGGTGACGGGTGGTTTATAGTTTGGCCTTCACCTGTTAATAGCTCTTTTGACTTTCTCTTTTCTTTTCCTAATTTTCCTACTTTCAAATACCATCAAAACCAGGCCATTTTTTTATTTAAATAGTTTCGGTTACGTTAGGAAATGAAATTACAATGTTGGCTCTGTTTTTTCTTTCTTTCAGTTTAATAATACTGGCAAATAACATTGTGTGAATTGACCCGGTTAAATCCGGTCTAATTTGGTTCGAATGGCCTACCCTACCATCGCAAGTTCCCAAGTAATTTTTCTTTTATTTTAATATATATATATGATATGATCTCTTGTCGTTACATTGTCCAGTGTCAAATCACTGTCTTTCAAGTACAAGTGACCAAACTTTGTCTCTCTTGACACATACATTAAACTTTTTACATAAGATTCTATATTATTACACTTAGTCACAGGCAATTTCAGTTGGTTTCAACGACATTGTCTTCAGGTTGCAGATCATCTCAAGTTCCAAAGGTTTCCAGCTTCAACCTGACAAATAATCAGTTTTTTTAAAGATTTTGTTGTTCTTTAATAACCAATTATCATCATAACCAAACATTGTTTAGTCAATAACTGGTTTTACAGAGGATTTGAGAACAACAAAATCTTAAAAAAAGAAGAACTGAAAGAAACAACACAGGTCTCTCCATCAAATTTAATGCTTTAATTTGGAAAACATAGAAATGGTTATGTTAAATCTGTAGAAAAGGAAACGATTTCTCCAATGTAAATAACTGCAACTGAGGCTAAGAGTGTTCGATAAGGTTTTCTTCAATGCTTGGAACCATAATGTAATGAATTGTAATTCACATTGAAGATCGATTGATTAAGTTACCAAAATCATATGATCTGGAGGTTGAGTAAGTCAAAGGTGTTTTACATAATAAGCTAGTTTTTTTTCTCCATTCCAAGAGATTGCTTAACAGTCTTCAAACTGTTTTCAATTGGTTCTTTCTATTTTGAGTAAATAAAACTGTTTTTACAAGTTGTAGATTGACTTAAATTTACACAACTAATTTCTGCTTTGATGTTCAACAACTTTTTGTAATTAAATTAACACATGAGCTAATTTCCATATTGCAAATCATACCTCACACATAAGAATTCATAAGTATTGGATCAGACAAGAAAAACAGGAACCACTGTTAGAGCACGAACAACCGATTATATTAAAAACAGCTTAGATCAATATGATACAGTGATATTACAATGGGAAACAAACGATCAAGTGGACATCAATTTCAGTTTGTTATTTAGTTTTTCCAGTGATTAGAACCGAAACCATCAGATTCAAATAGATTAAGAGATACCTGGTAAGGAGCGATCAAGCTGATAAAACGGAGGAAAGTGAAGATTTCAGTCGATCTGACTATACGATAAACGGCTAGAGCCAGAACCACTGGACCAGTCCCAAAAGGCAGTGCCGATGGAGTCAGCCAAACACCAAAACGCAGAGTTTTATCTGAACATATAATGGAACAGATTTCAATGGGTCAAATTAAAATTGGGCCTAACCTGGCCCAAACTATCTTTCTGTTTGTTTTTTTTCCTTTTTTGCTTCTTTCTGAAAAAGCAACTTTTCTTCTTTTGTTTTTTTTGGGTCATGAAAGCACCTTTTCTGTTATGCAGATAAAGAATATTTAAATTGATTACCAAAAAAAAATAAAAAAAAATAAAGAATATTTAAATTAGTCAGGATCCCCTATTTCGTTAGTAAAAAGAAGAAAAATACTTGTATAAACCGGACAAGGTTTGAAAGATAACTAAGCGACACTTACACATCACGTCATAAATTTGTAAAACGACATGATTACTTATTTATTTGAGTTGGTGAGATCGGAGTTACTTACAATGCAACTTTTTAATTGGGTCTGGGGAAGAGAGAAAGACAGGAGCAGGGGCTCATAAATCTAAACCAACCATGACCCAAACCTTTCTTTTTCCTCATCAATAAATTGACATTCCTTATTCAAATAGTATTACTTTTACTATTTAATATTTATACATACAAAGCTTACTCGCTCATCAAAAAGTGTCGTGGCACTATCAACGCGTGTTAAGTAAAGTAACACTTTATAACCTTTTCTTTTTACCATTGACACATTTTGATAATTTAAAACCATCTCATTGCTTTATTAAAAAAAAAAAAACTTTTTATTAGGAATCAAAATGTACATAAAACTTGAGACAATTACGAAAATGTCATCTTCTTGATTACATTTCCGAGTCTCCAACAACCATTTTTTTTAACATGAATCGATGAGTGTAATGGGTAAAAACGTTTGTTAACAATCAAATCCGATCGTGCGTTTGTCAGCCATTAGTTTGGATGATATAGTAAAACTCAGAAAAAATTATGGAAATTTGTGTGGGGGAAAAGTGGAGAAAGGCACATGAGAGAGTTGTGTTTTGTGTAATTCCCAAAAGTACGCCATAAAGCTTTTTTTCCTCTCCCATGTGCTCCCTCTCCCCCAGTCCCCACTTTTTTTATCTTTTTTTAAATTAATTAATTGCTATCATTTTTTGTTTATGTCGGCTTTTAATTTCTTATAACATACATTCGTTTTTTTTCTTTTTTATTCTGTATCACACTTTTTAGGCCGGTTTTGACTGGGTTCACACTTCACAGTTACAATAATAACTAGTCAATAATAAATCCCAATTTGCCGGACTACAATTATTAAGTGGACATTATTAGGTTAATTATTTTTGGAGAAAACTAAAATCCAAACTAAATTGAACCAACTGATTTAGAAAAAAAGGTTGACATAAACCACAGCTGATAATTAAAGGCAAAAGTTATAGTAACCAACAATACAAAAACTTCAGAATATTGCGTCATTATCAACTTGACACCAACTTGTGAGTCTCCAATCTCAATGATTATGTGGTCATTATCGGTATTTTTTTAATAAAATACTATGAAACCTCGCTCTCACAAATACTCAAAGACTCGTTTCACTAATCAGTGGTTTAATATACTACTATTAATAGTTCAAGCCAGATTCTCGATCACGTGCAAAAATTCCCTCAAACAATTTAGCTGGCTAATAAACAATCAATTAATTACGAATTGTTCATATCCACGTGTCGGATATTCAAACTTTGTTATATATTAACTGACGTAAATAATCTATGCATATCTCGTTTCAGCGTTGTGCTTGCCTTAAAGTCTATCATGTATAACGTGTGTAAGACCTTCAAGCAAATTTGAAGAGACCGATTCAACAAAACATGCATGATAATTTGAATATATTAATTTATCTAAAGACAATAATTTTGAGACGATATTTTAGGTAAAAACAGGCAACCATGTTGCAACACTTGTAGTTGTCCATCTATAATGTGAAAAGTATCAATTTAAACATGACTGTTTCCATGTAGTCTTTTAGTTCATTTAGTATATATCTGAAAATAAAAGATGGAAAAGATTGCAAATTGTCGGCAATAGATAAATATAGGTCAAAATAGTTGTGTACTATAGTTACCGTAAACTAATAAACTGAAAACGATGCATCACTGGTTTTTGACAAAACGTCTTATGACAACAATTAAACATGGCTCAACTCATTGTATATAAAATCAAAATATACACATCTCCTATGAATAGTTACTTAATAACTTTGTCCATCGTAATTAATGAAATAGTGGTATTAGGAAGTTTGTTGACGAGATTAAATTTTGAGTCCTAGACCAGCCACTGGAGTATACAGTGTCCCACTAAGATCTATGATAAAAAAAATATATATATATATATATGAATATGATAAATATGACAAATAATTTTAAAAGTTAAAGTATCTTTATAATTGTTTTGTGAGATTGTTTTATTTTATATCTGGATCACGATTCACGGGACTACAAGAAAAAGGTCGACGTGACATTTATCTTTTCTGTGTTTTTTTTGGGCAATTCTCAAAAATAGCACAAAATGAAGTTTTTGTGACATTTTTAGCTCATATTTTTATTTAAGACACAATTAGCATTTTTATTAAAGGGTAATCCTAACTTCATATTTTTAAGGTTTAGGATTTAGGGTTTAGGGTTTAGAAAACCCTAAGCCCTAAACCCTAAATTGTACCCCCTACCCCCTAAAAACTATACCCTAAATTCTAATATAATCAACCCAAACCAAAAAAATTAAATTATGAACTTCATAAAATGCTATTTTTGTACTAAATAAAAATATGAGCTATTTTTGGAACAAAAACTTGTTTTAATGCTATTTGAGGGAATTTTTTTTTTTTTTTGCTCGTTAATTAGTTTTATGCGTACGTATACAATTTGCACAAACGACTAAAGTCTTCTTAATCAGATTCTCCATTTTAAAGTATTCATAATATAAAATTAAAAGAGATGGATAACTTCAAGTGATGCCTACAAAGAATAACATCCGTGTCAATGGAAATCACTAGCTAGGGATTCTATTTTACACTTAGGGGTATATTCAATCGGGTATTTGGAGAGATTTGAGTTAAATGGACAAATCATGTGTTATTGAAATTTGGATTTCAAAATATCTTATAAAATCCTGTGTTATTGGATTAATGATTTTAAAATATATAATCAAATCTACTGTTATTGAAAACGTTATTAGGATTTCATTTAAAAGTTTCAGCTGAGATTTGAGAGGAATTCTTAGTTAAAAATACAATGACTCAATTCCCATGGTTTTAGCTGAGATTTCAGAGAATTTAATAACAAAATTCCTAATTCACCAAAATTTAATCAAATCCTCTCAGAATTGATTAAAACTCAAATCACACCAAATATTTAATTCAATACACCCCTCTTAGCTTCTATCTCAAGACTGTATATTAGATAATTTAATCTAAGGGGGACATTGGAGTGAATATTTGGTGAGAATTGAGTTTTAATCAATTCTGAGAGGATTTGATTAAATTTTGGTGAATTAGGAATTTTGTTATTAAATTCTCTGAAATCTCAGCTAAAACCATGGGAATTGAGTCATTGTATTTTTAACTAAGAATTCCTCTCAAATCTCAGCTGAAACTTTTAAATGAAATCCTAATAACGTTTTCAATAACAGTAGATTTGATTATATATTTTAAAATCATTAATCCAATAACAGTAGAATTTAAAAGATATTTTAAAATTCATGTTTCAATAACACATGATTTGCCATTAAAACTCAATTCTCACCAAATACTCATTCCAATATATCCCCTAAGATATTTCCAATTCCAAACCACCAATTTCGATTTGAATAAAAATCTTCTGGTTTTTTTTTTTTTTTTTTAATATTTGGATGGTTCAACTAAACCGTATAAAACATAAATTTCTCGCACCTACATATATTTTGCAACTTAAAAAGAAAAATGTATAAGATCCCAAAACATCATAATTAATAAATTTCAACTAAACCATATAAAACATCATAATTTCTCGCACCTACATAGTTCAAATTTGGAAGTCAAACATCATAAATTTCATAATAATCCATCACCACTAAACTGGAAAGAAAGGAAAAAAATCCCAAAACTACCGTATTTGATAAATCGTATAACACAAATAAGAAAGTTATATATTTCTTTAACTATAATTAACCCGACACTAGGAAATGTGTTTTTAAAATTGATGCAAGAATTATTGTTATGGCAAATTTCAACAACCAAAATACCAAATTATGAAAAGTTGGAGTGAACTATTTAACTTATTTATTTTCTTTCCAAGGCTAAAAGAAATAGGTTAAACTTTAACAACTTTACTTAGTAGTAAGAAAAAAGAGTTTTAAAAATGCAAATACTTTAAAAAGAAGAAAAGATTCCTCTCGTCTCTTCCTTTGTTCACATCTCTTTCATCTTTCTCTATCTTTACTTTATTGATTAATCAATCAAATACTACTCCCTCTCAATTCTTTCAAAACTATTCATATAAAAATCAGACGGCGCATTTTTCAGCACCGCTCTCGCTAATTTATTACTAATTGTTTCTGTTTAAAAACCTATGGTTACTGTTGACCCCATTTGTTTTATAAAAATAAGACAACTAATTATTTTTAGCAAGTTTCTGAAAATCTTACTGATTATAGTGTGACAAATGGTTCATTAATTTGAAATCTTACAGATTTTTGGTTTCATAAATGGTTCATTAACTGCGTTAAAAGATACTCCTACTAGTACAGTACAAGATGATTAATTGCTAACAACAATATTTGTCAACATTTACATGATTCGATTCATAAAAATTTTGACTCCTAATTTAATTTAATATATATTTTTAATTTTTTCACCTCGAGTTTTGCAGAAAATAAAGTTGCTTTTTTTTTTTTCCCCTCTCCATCTCTCTCTGTGTGTGTCTGTGTATGTGTGGCTTTACCTTTTGTACCTAAACCTCACACTCTCTCTCTCATTCTCTCTATCGCTCTGTGCTGTAACTCGCATCCTCTTCATTCGTCTTCTTCCTCACTTTCCCAGAAGCTGCCACTGCTGTGAGTTATCACCACTATTTTCTCTTTTCCGATTTGTCTATTTTTTCCATTGATTCGTGCTTTGCTTTACACATTGTAGCTCTTCTTTTTTTTCTGCTAGATTCCCCGATCTGAGGGCTTTTTTTTTTGTTTCCGTGTTCGTTGTTCATCATACTTTTTTTTTTTTTTTTTTTTTTGAGCTAAGCTCTCTGATGATTTGTGTTAACAGATAGAGTGAGATAAACTAAAAAAAATCATGGCGGGGGGTGGAGCTCCAGCACCCAAAGCAGATGAACCTCAACCTCATCCTCCTAAAGATCAACTTCCTAACATTTCTTATTGCATCACCAGTCCTCCTCCTTGGCGTGAGCTTCTTCTTCTTATTCTTTTCTTGTTTTCTGATTCTTTCTAGATTCGAAGTTTGAAAGCTTTTAGATTTTTTATTTGTCGGTGTGTGTAAAAATGTTAGGTTTCAGGTTTTTTTTCACTTTTTTTTTTCCCCGGCTTAGTTCTTCTGAATAATGTGTTGTTGACCTAAGACTCAGTCTTGTTTTTACTTGTTAAGACCTTGTTGATTCTCCTAAGATTTGTTTGTTTTCTTCACTGTTTTTGCATATTTTGTTGCATCTGTGCTTTGTGGTTTTTTCTTCTGTTCTTCTCACTGGGTGGGATTCTTTGTGAAATGAATATAAAGCTTTGTTTGATGTTACTATAGTTTTATCTCCAGTTTCGACAATGTCGGAGTGGTTAAAGATTACTATAATTTCTTCCATATGTTCAGTCCCATGCTTCAGCGTTTAGTTTCACATCTACACCTGTTTTTTCCGTTTATATTGTCAAGCTTCTGGAGGATAAATCGGCTTAGTCTCGTTTCTGTGCTTTTATCTCCTTATGGAGCATATAAATTTCGGTGTTTGCTATGACTTGATTTGGAATCGTGAGATTTACGTATCTTTTTACATGCTTGTGTTTCAGCTGAAGCTATTCTTCTTGGATTTCAACATTACCTTGTGATGCTTGGCACAACTGTTCTCATACCTACTGCTCTTGTTCCCCAGATGGGAGGTGGATATGTAAGGACTCGAAGAGTGAACTTTTGATATAAAGTGGAAGACTAATCAAATGGTGTTACTGACTAAAATGATTTTAATTTTCTAATTTCAGGAAGAGAAGGCAAAGGTGATCCAGACTATTCTCTTTGTTGCTGGCGTCAACACATTGCTCCAAACACTCTTCGGAACTAGATTGCCTGCTGTTATCGGAGCATCCTACACGTTTGTTCCAACAACAATATCCATACTCCTCTCTGGCAGATTCAGTGATACCTCAAACCCTATTGATGTATGATGCCTTTCTGGTTTATCATTGTGAAATGTGGTTTTTTTCTTTCTTAGATATATGATGCCATCTTGGTGCTATTATTAACAACAAAATCATGTTTAAATTGCTCTGTTTAGCGCTTTGAAAGGATAATGCGGGCAACCCAAGGCGCCTTGATTGTTGCTTCAACCCTGCAGATGATTCTTGGTTTCAGTGGCCTCTGGCGTAATGTTGTTAGGTTAGTCTGGAGGAGAAAATAGTCACAAACATTCGATTTGCTTACACAGCATTAGATATCTCCCACATGTCTGCAGCATTACATTAACGATGTTCTGTAAATTTCTTTTGTATATCATTTTCAGGTTCTTAAGTCCTATTTCAGCTGTTCCGCTCGTGGGTCTCGTTGGATTTGGGCTGTACGAGTTTGGTTTCCCAGGGGTAAGTCTATTTTAGATGCACTGAAACACAACATAGCTAACAATTTGAATGAGCACTTACGAGCAGACCAGAAACTCTTCTTGCTTTCAGTTGTTAATATCCCTTTTACATTTCAGGTTGCTAAATGCATAGAGATTGGGCTGCCTGAGCTTCTTATTCTAGTATTCGTTTCACAGGTAATCATTTTAACTTACTAACAGATTAGACCTGTCCAGCTTCCAAATTCAAATTTATTATTTTTAACAGTTACCTGATTTCATGTGTTGATGTTTCCTGTTTCAGTACCTGCCTCATGTGATCAAGTCAGGCAAAAATGTCTTTGACCGATTTGCTGTAATATTCGCGGTGGTGATTGTGTGGATCTATGCTCACCTTCTTACAGTTGGTGGTGCCTACAATGGTTCTGCACCAACTACACAAACAAGTTGCCGAACAGATCGTGCTGGAATCATAGGTGCTGCCCCATGGTAAGTTATTACAACTCAGCTCTGTATATGTGGCTGCAGCTCCCAAAATAGCATTTCTACTAGAACTTTTCAGTTTAAGCAGAACAAAAGAGCAGGAAGAAAGCACCAAAAGATAATTGTGATTATGAAAATGTTATCTCCTTAGATTCGTGGTTAAAACTAGTTCTTTTTTTTACTCAGGATAAGAGTTCCATGGCCTTTCCAGTGGGGTGCCCCATCGTTTGATGCTGGAGAAGCTTTTGCAATGATGATGGCTTCTTTTGTTGCTCTAGTTGAGGTCTGTGGTTATCTTCTTCATGTTTTAATCTTTAGAAATAGATTGGTTATGCTCTGTTATTCTGTTTATTCATTTTTTTTGTTTCTTGTCTGGCTGATCTTTGAAGTCAACCGGTGCTTTTATCGCTGTCTCAAGATATGCAAGTGCAACGATGTTGCCACCTTCTATTCTCAGCCGGGGTGTTGGCTGGCAGGTAACTCGGCTACACTTGAAATTAGAATGTTACTTCATAAATATCGATCCACAAAGTAAATTATGTTTGTTTTTTTGGATCAGGGAGTTGCGATTCTGATCTCAGGGTTGTTCGGTACTGGTGCTGGTTCATCTGTCTCTGTGTAAGCATCTCTGAGATGATACATGTTCTAATTTGATTACTTTCTCCGGAAATTTCAGAATGAAAGTGGGATCATTTTCCTCTGTCGTGCAGAGAAAATGCCGGACTATTGGCCTTGACACGAGTTGGTAGTCGAAGGGTTGTCCAGATAGCTGCAGGCTTCATGATATTCTTTTCTATTCTCGGTAAATTAAAGTGGAAATCTATTTCACCAAAAATGAAGAATTTGTTTGAAATTTTATTTGTACTGATAATCCATCATGCTAAATGCAGGAAAATTTGGAGCTGTGTTTGCTTCAATTCCTGCACCCATCATTGCTGCTTTATACTGTCTCTTCTTCGCGTACGTAGGAGCTGGAGGTCTGAGTTTTCTTCAGTTCTGCAACTTAAACAGCTTCAGGACGAAGTTCATCTTAGGCTTCTCTGTCTTTCTTGGCTTGTCGATTCCGCAGTACTTCAATGAGTACACCGCAATCAAAGGATATGGTCCAGTCCACACCGGTGCTCGTTGGGTATGTAGTAACCAACTCTTTGTTAATTTTTTCTTCTCTTTCCATGGAAATGGGTTTTTGGTGGAATGATCTGGTAATGCCTAAATCTCCACCCATTTGATCCAACAGCAAAGATTGGACTTTAGCATGGCCTGAGCTAATGAAACTCTTGTCCTGTTACTTATTTGACAGTTCAACGATATGGTGAATGTCCCGTTCTCCTCAGAGCCTTTTGTTGCTGGCAGCGTCGCCTTCTTCTTGGACAACACATTGCACAAGAAAGATTCTTCGATAAGGAAAGACCGAGGAAAGCATTGGTGGGACAAGTTTAGATCTTTCAAAGGTGACACAAGAAGTGAAGAATTCTACTCTCTTCCTTTCAATCTCAACAAGTATTTCCCATCTGTGTAAAAGGAAAAAGAAGAAGAGCAAAGAGCTTACCAGAAACAAACATGGTGAGAAACTCAAGAGTTTCGCATTGTTGTCTTTGAGTTTTTTTTAACCTGTGTCTTGGTTCTTTTGTTCTGGTCCTTTCACGTACAACGTTGGAAACTTTAAATATCTCTCACATTCTATAGTCTTATTTACAAGTATGATGAATCTTAAGAGCATTGTTGCTTACTCGCTCTAATGCTTTTGTCTTTGTAAATCCGAGGGAACATTACTACTTTGATTTTGATTAGTTTCTAAACAAATCTTTAGTTTAATTTTGCTTTGATTTTTTAATTTTTGCTTTGATCTGTTTCTTTATAATAAAAGGTTGATGAATGTCTTATGGGCAGCAGAATTATATTTAAAAAAAAAAAAAAACTGAATTAAGGTTAAATAATTGCTTATTGTTTTGTTTTAGTTTTTTAAAAACAAGAGGACTAAAAGTCTAAACTGAAACTATGATTTAGGAACCTTTGATAGGATGAACTTCAACGATATTACGTAATACGTATTGACTACTACTTTTAGTATGATAGAAACTTATAATTAGTTCATTTGTTTTTTTTTTTATCATCTACCACATAATTTGGTCATATACGTTGAGGCGAAAGGGAAAAAATGGCCATAGAAGAAGAATAAAAGGGACTGGGAGCGACCTTTCACTGTTGCGTGAGGTTTTTGTTCTGTGTGTTTAATTAAAAAAATACAGAGACATTAAGGCCACTTTGGTTTGTTATCTTAATTAATGGAGAAGCAAAAGTTAAGATTACTTTGTTTTGTAAGGCTGATCGATTAGTTGCGTAATTAATTAGCTATTTTCAATAATTAAAGTTTAATACGACACTGGCTTTCAGGAGATCGAGATAAAGTAGTACAGTAAGCATGTGAATAGGGTTGATTGCACGAGGGGAATATTATTACTTCATTTTTGGTTGTCATTTCCTTTTTTAATTTTCACCCAAAAATACTCATCATTGCTTTAAAAAAAATAAGATTTCATAAAGTTGCTTTCTTTAGTTAGACAAAAGCAAATTTCTTTATTTTTCAGCAAATATTTATTTTCAAATTTAAAAGATTTTTGAATTGCATATACAAAATTGAATTTTGGAGTTGACTAATTGTATTAAACCTAGTAAATGACACATAAACTTTGGACACAGGACTTAAAGAAGAAAAATGAAATCATACTATGAGATTTGTAGTGAGAAATCAAAATAGGTGTGAATTTTTAAAAAAGAGAGAGATTAACTTCGACAGTAATGAAAATTATGAAATAGTAATTAATTTCGCCATAAGTGGAACTGAAGCTAAATGAGTAGAGCATATTGTACTTCGAATAGAAATGGTTAATAGATTTGTAGTATCAAAGGCCTTACGGTTTAACTAAAAGTTAACTGAGAATCTACTTTAAGTGAAAGATTCCAGCCAAGCAACCACTTGAGGGCTCTGTACGGACACTCCAAAACATTAATTCACCACCATTTCTTGTTTTTATTCACTTCTAGTATAGAGTATAGACTGTATAGTTTTAGTTTGCCTCTATATATTATTACTCTTTTATTTACCATTTAAGTTTTATTTTATTTTGTTTTGGTTTGATGTAAAACATTTATTTACTAATTGAATAGTGGAGATACATAAACACATTCACTAAAATGCGAAATAATTGATGAAAAAATGCATATAAACTGGAATCGAATTTAAATACTAAAATCACAGTTGTTGACAAAATAATATGAAAAACATAGAATAAAAATAAAATGATGAGTACTATATAAGACTAGCTATTCAATAAATGTAGAGTATAGACCCCTCCCACCTACGTTTACTCTACAACTCATATCTCCTACATTTCTCCGCCGTGAGAGAGAAACAAATGGGGAACTGTCAAGCGGTGGAGACGGCGACGACGGTGATTCAACGGCCAGACGGTAAATCGGTGAGATTTTACTGTACAGTGAGCGCGAGCGAAGTGATAAAGTCTCATCCCGGTCACCACGTGGCTCTCCTCATCTCCTCCACCGTACCTCACGGTGGCTCTCTACGCGTCACTCGAATCAAGCTTCTTCGTCCTTCTGATAATCTCTTGCTCGGCCATGTCTATAGGCTCATCTCTTCCGAAGGTAATTTTTATTAATGTAACTCACACACAACGTTTTAAAATCAGTAAAGAATTAGGGCTTTCTTCAGTTTGTTTCTTCTGCTTCACTCTTGATTACAAGCATCACAGATTAAGTCACAAAATCAGGATTTAAATGCCTCAACTTTCTTAGAATCAATTTATTAGTTCTGAATCAGTTTTGACCTATGTAATTAAGCTAAATCTTTTCATTTACAAAAAAATAAATAAAAAAATTAAGGTAAATCTTTTTGTTTTGTGTGTGTGTTTTGGTATTATATTAGAGGTGATGAAGGGATTAAAGGCTAAGAAATCTGAAAAGATGAAGAAGATATATGGAGAGTATTCTGTTGCAGAAGAGGAGATTAACTCACTAACACTAAGATCTGAATCTGCTTCTGACAAAGACACTCAGGTATATTACATACCACAGTTGCTCTGTTTCAGATTTCAGTTTTAGTTCTCTGCTTGAAACAATTAACTGTAGATGCTAACAAAGTTAGAGCTTTGGTTTAACAGAAAAGGATAAATGAAAAGCAGAGAGGGATGAACACAGGAGCTACCAACAAAGTTAGAGCTTGGCAGCCTTCTCTTCAAAGCATCTCTGAATTTACCACCTAAAACTTCCTTTTTTTTTTACTTGTTTTTTTTACTTTTGACTTTTTGATCAATTGATTTCTCTTTGTATTGTTGTTTTTCCCAATCAAATTGTAAAGGAAGAAAACCCATCTGATTGTGGTAGAAGATGAATCTCGTCTTTTTTTTTTTTTTTTAACTTAATAAATAATAACAGCAGAAGATCCAAAGGATTTTTTTTTTTTTTTTTTTAATAGAATTCGTACGGATACCATTTTATTTTTTTTAATCTCCTTCACATTTAAAAAAAAAGTAATTACGACCTTAATCATGATTACAACTTTGTAAGTAATTATCAATGATAAAATCAACTTGTTGAACAAAAGAATCCACTTACCTAAAACTAGCATTTGAACGTTCTATGGGTTATTCAATTCTACCTGCTTTGGTATATGTTTGATTATTTTACTTACTGTTTGACTATGTATCAATCATCACTAATATGCCATAATATTCGACGAAGAAAAACTGATATGGAAAATGATTCACATCTAGCAAAAAAAACTAACCAACCCATACAATTTTCGTTTTTTTTGTGACACCATCCCACAAAATCTTTACAGTTTTGACTTTTGAATGTAAAAGAAAGAATCATAAGAGAGCTTTCACTCGCACGGTTACAAGTTTGCAATTGTATTAAGGTAAGTAGGTAACTCCAAAGTCCAAACAAATACCATCAAAGATATTTTGACAACACTAAAAGGTAAATGTATATATTTTGTTTCCATATCTAGCCTCTAATACACGACGTCGTTTAACTTACACGTGCGCACTCACCGACTTACAGAAGAGCCCACACGTACGACTACGAGTGTCGTGTTAATGTCGAAGCTAAGGGTGATTTAGTCTTTTACATAAAGACGAACTTTCTGAGCGGAGAAGAGGAGTTTTCCGTTATCTCTTTATATTATCTCTCTTCTTCTCTTTTCTTTGATTTTTAATTTATTAACAAAACAAAAAAGATAAAAAAATCTAACCTTTCTTCTCTCTCTCTCTCGAGTCTCAAGCGCACAAATCTGATTAGGGTTTTTGAGAATCTTCATCTCAATTTCGATTCTTCAAATATTTACCACTCTGTAATTTGCTCGTCAGTATCATCGTCCAATCATGATTACAGATTCAATCACCAACGCTTCTGCTACTGCAGCTCCAAGCACGAGAGATTTCGCTAAGAAGAAGAGGGTAACGTTATCTTCTAAATCTCCTTAAAATCTCATCTCTTTCTCTGAAATTGGATTCATAGTTTTGTGTTTTCTTATTGCATTTGTGTTTTGCAGAGCAATAAGTCGGCTAAGATGAAGCAGAACAAGCTCGGTCTTCGCCGTGAACAATGGCTTTCTCAAGGTAATCATTGTAAAAACTTGATCTTTCCCCTTTTTTATTCTCTATATGTTTCAATTGTGTGTGTTTTTGCCTTATTCGTTTGGTTAGATTTGGTCTATGTATTGATTCTGGGTTTTGATTTTACTATTAGCTGCGGTGAGTAATAAGGTATGTAAGGAGGAGAGGATTGTTAATCCCAGTGAGAAGCCTCATCAGAGAGATATCCCAGTGGAGAATTTAGATGAGGTGCGTAGAGAAGATGATAATAATGGTGGGAATAATCTTCATCATGAGAGTTTTATGGAGTCTCCTTCAAATAGCTCCATAGGAGGTACATACTCAAGTACTAATTTCAGTGGGAGAAGTAGCAGGAGTAGCAGTAGCAGCAGTGGCTTTTGCTCTGGTAACATTACTGAAGAGGAAAATTTAGATGATAATGATGATGACGGGTGTGTGGATGATTGGGAAGCTGTTGCTGATGCATTAGCGGCAGAGGAAGAGAATGAGAAAGAGAATCGTCTCTGTGAGCCTGTCATAGAGCAAGAGAGTGTTGGACAATCAGCTTCTAATGTGTGTGATTCGATTAGTGATGTGTCAGTTGTTGTGGGTGTCAATGATGCCTTGAAAATGTCATCAAGGAGGCAGAAAAGTAATCGAGCTTGGAGGCCAGACGATGACCTTCGCCCTCAGGGTTTACCTAATTTGGCGAAGCAGCTTAGTTTTCCAGAGTTGGACAAGCGTTTTAGCTCGGTTGCTATTCCGTCTTCATGTCCCATCTGCTATGAGGACTTGGACTTAACGGATTCAAATTTCCTTCCATGTCCTTGCGGATTCCGGCTCTGTCTTTTCTGCCACAAGACGATTTGTGATGGAGATGGGCGTTGTCCAGGGTGCAGGAAACCATATGAGCGGAATGCGAACAAGGCTGAGACTAGTGTTCAAGGTGGTGGTTTAACAATGCGGCTGGCTCGTTCATCTAGCATGTTTTGCAGGTCCTAAAAAGAGAGGTGCGGTTTTCGCAAACCATGTTGTCTGTTCGATTACTCTGTTTTCTTACATGTGTTTTGCATCAGTCTTAGACTCGGTGGTTCTTTATAGCTTAGAAGGTAATGTGGGTATAGTGTTGTCTTTTGGCACTCGAGAACTTGAGCTTGTTTTCTATGTCATCGATGGTTCTTTAAGTACTAATCACTGTGGTGATGGTGATGTAGAGTGTGATGTGTGAATACATAAAAGGTGGTACAGAGAAGTCAAATACATAAAATAGTTTCAATAATGCTATTTTCTCTTTTCAAATGACATTATATCTATAATATTTTAAGGTGTTTGCTCTGCATTTATTCCTTGTGAAACACCATTGAAGGATTAGTAAGAGTTCTTCTGTTGCTATGATGTATCTTCTTTATAGCTTACTCATTACCAAAGTGTTTTTTATAGACTCACCAGATATCAATTCTCATTATTATCTTTCTGGTGTTTCTTTCTTGAGTTTATTTCGCTGCAATTCATCGATATTCACTTTTATATAAGAAACTTCTGATTGTTTATGATTCACATAAAGTTAGCAGAAAGAAAACTATGATCCCTATAATGAATAGTATGATGTAGCTCTATATCATTTACATTACTACCATATGCTAAATAAAACCCTCTTTCTCATGTCCCCACTGAATTCAATCAGCAAAAAAAGCCATAAGGGCTGGGAAAATTGTATAGGTGATTAAGCTGGAGAGAAGCATCAGTATAGGTTATAAGTGCATTGAGTCTTGAAGCTTCTGTATATAAAAAGCCTTTCTAAGATCCAGGAAAGCTCAGATCTTTGCGCGTTTGAGCTGCGAGTGATCCAAAGAGTAGACATTCTCTGTTTCTAGCTCTCTCTTCTGGATACTCTTTGTGCAAGATATATCTTCAACTTTCATTAGAGAATCTCTTAATCTTCTTACATCTGAGAGTTTTACTGGCTTCAGTAAGAAATCTTCAGCACCTTCTTCAAGACATCTGAATACCCAAGAAGAAGAAAAAAATTCAGAAGATCAGTTGAAGTTAACTCCAATTTCAATAAAGTTGACAAGCTTTGGATCAATAAGTATTTTTTGTTGTGTGTGTAGCAAACAATCATAAGATGGCCAGGTCATAAATTGAGTTGGCCATTTAGTACAGAAGAATATATTCCCTTTTATTTTAATTTGGTCTAGAGGTTTCCTAAAATGCAAAGCGAAGAAAAGCAGCATGTGAGGTGGCTTTAACAATACCCTACCAAAGATTAAGCAGACAAGATCATATAATTATTTTATTGAAATATCACATCACTAGAAACAGAATCAAATCCCATTGTAAAGATTTTGCTGGTTAGAATTTAGAAACATCTTTATACACAAAATCATCTTGGGACCCACTAAAGATCACCAAATCTCAACTTTGATTAATTATGTAAGGGGTCAACTAATCACCACCAAAATGGTAACAAGAATCAACTTATACGGTTGATCAATTTAATAGACTGAGGTTAAATTAAAATGTAACATAAAAGATCATCCAAGAATTCCTCAACTAAGATATACTATTCACAAAGTTTGAATAATAACGCCATTAAGATCATACTGAAAAATATACCTATCGATACGAGGCAATATGTTCTCGGAAGACATAATCACCACCGGTACTTCTCTGAATGCTGAGGATTCCTGTCGAAAATTACCAAAAACGATTAGATAAACATGATATTCGGACTTAACTCAAAATTATGAGACTCTTATGAAAATTATATGTTTTTTGCTTACTTTGATCTTCTTCAAGAGTTCATATCCAGTCATACCAGGCATCGAATAATCCGTCATAATTAAATTAACTTTCAAATCCTGAAAATCGACAAAGCAAAACCACAATTAACAATCTGCTCAATTTTATATTCTCTTGGGAAAAAAAAATGAAAATGAATTTTTACCTCAACACCAATGGATTTGTTCTCAACATCCAATCCAAGGTATTGCAGAGCTCTTGTAGCACTCTCGACAACCGTAACTGAAGAACAAAACAGAGGTTTTTTTTACTCAGATAACCAAATTTAAATTGATTCTTTTTTTTTTTTTTTAATCAGTTGGTAAAAAAGATGTAATTACCTTTACAAGAAGAGACTCTGAGCAAACGCTCAATGAATTTCCGATCAACGTGACTGTCATCGACGGCGAGAACATGAAGAAGATCCGGCGATCCAAACTTTGAAGGATCGTTGGCAATCTCCATCTTCCTTGGCAGCAAAACTTCCGCCATATATTATTTTGATCAAAGAATGAGATTTGAGGACAGAGATGTAGTTAAACTAAAGTTGGAGGATTTGGAAAAATATATGATGTTTAACAATGGAGGTTGGGGGATCCTTTATATAATATAAGGTTGAAAGAAAGATAAAATAAACGAGGGAAAAATGTGAATGAAATCGAGAGATTTTGCATATCTTTCAGATTTTTTTTGTCGATTGCTTTCAAAATCTTTTTTTTTTTTTTCTTTTTCTTTTAAATATTATTAGTTCGGTGGATTTTTAAATAAGTCAAACCGATCGGTTCCAGTTTTAATTACATAGAGAACAAACCAAAAAACTTAGAACGGGCGCAAAACTTAACCGACCCAACAACTATCGTTGTATCCGGTTCGGTACATGTGTAGCCACTATTTTTATAACTTTTTCAACTTCAAGCCAAACATAAAATTTTATAGCATCCAAAGCACTAATCTTTTGAGAGATCGCCTAAATAATCATGGCCTCAGTGAGTTATAGTGAGTCTTTAAAAAAATTTCTAAGGAGTTGCCACTTTGGGTATGTGAGAGGTGATGGACGTTCCTCGGCCATAATTGGAACTTGTTGAAGCAATATGTATAGAATGTGACCTGAATGTTGATTACTTTTTAGGTGTTTATTCAGAGAGTTTTATAAATCCCAAGATTGAAATGTGTCGTAAATAAACAAAACACAAACCAAAAATAAAAAGCAGAAAGAAACCAAAAGAAACATGTTCATGAATTTGTGAATGATCGATCTTATAAGCAACGCTCTTCAAAAGCTTTTGATGGGTTTTTACCGTCTATCTGCGAATGATGAGGGAAATCAAACGGCATTTCTTGAGGCGAGAGCCAAGCTTCTCTAAAAACTCTCGACACTTCCTCAAAAACTACTCCATTGCCTTGAGGCGTGAGATGCAATCCATCACTGCTTATAGCCAACACCAACGAGCAAGAACCGTTCATAAACAACAAGAAATGATTCAGGAGACGAGCGTTTTTTGAAAGCCAACAACATTTTGGGATAAGATTAAGACACAGACCTTAGGTACTTTTTCTGCCAATCATTGGTCTCCTGCATCTTGTACCATAAATTGACACATCGTAGACCGAGTTCCTCAGCTAATGCAACACACTGTTGTGCGTAGAGTCCCGTAGTTTCGTTTGTTCTCTCAGGCTCCTTCATAGCTTTGTCACCATAGACTGATCTGATGTAACACAATCACTAGCTTGATTACGAGACTAAAATATATGCAAAGAAGATAGAGATAAAAAAATAAAGCCTACGTACTCTGCATAACTTTGTCGTCCAGCTTCATCAATCGGTGGTGGAGTTATAAGCACAATAAGCATGGTAGGTGAACATTTCTACAAAAACAGAGTCATTATTAGAAGCTCACAAGTATGCCAATAAAGGAATACATTTCGAGAGAAGGATCATGGAAGCATATAAAAACCTTCAAATGCTGAACAATAATTCTGAGATTATCTTTAAACTCTTCCACAGGCACATGTTGCCTATCACTGGTTCTTCCTTTGAGAGCTGCATCGTTTGCTCCGAAGAATATAGTCGTAGCAACAGGGGGAGAAGAAGAGTCCTAAGCAAATGAGAGAGTATAAGACACACTGAGATATATGTAATTGCTTTTTTACCATATCAAATCTAAATTTCGACTATTTTTTTCCACACTTTGAAATGTCAGTGTTGTTCATAATTCATAAGCAAAAGTAAAATGCATTAGAGAAACTCAACATCTATCAGATTCACAATTCATATCATAATCACAATCACTAGAGATCCTCAACAAAATTAACCCTTAAGATTACCAAATATATCAAATTGCAAATCAACATTATACAGCTACGCTAGAATCATTGGATCCAAAAATCAAAAATTGAGAAACTGATTCGAGAGTGATAAGAGTTCTGACGAGAGGGAAAATGTGATGAAGCAAGAAGAGAGCCCATCTGGTGTTGTAGCCGCCATAGCCACGCACCACTACATCAGCCTTGCGAGAGTAAGCGTCGGCGAGAGCAGATCCCCACCCGCCGGATCTGAATGACTGCGCCGTTATCGAATCGCCGAACAGAACTATCTCCGGCCTCATCTCTGTCTCCCGCCGGTTTACTGAGTAACCGTTGACTATTAGAAGCTCCAGTCTTTTATGGGCCGAACCCATATGGACCGGGCCTTACAACTATTCATAAATGCTTCATTTGTGGCCATTCCGTTTTATTCGGATTTTGAATATAATGAAGGTTCTCATTCAGTTGAAAAATACAATTGTACGATTCGAGTTTGAGTTTTGTTCGGTTTTGGACAAATATTTTAACCAAACCATAAATCTTTGTAATTATTATAGCTATATAATCAACATTCAATTCACATTTTATACATATTTGCTTCAACAAGTTCCAGTTATGGCCGATGAGCGTTTTTCAACATAATCTCATAATTTTAAAAGTCAACATAATCTCATAATTTCAAAACCTTATGCACATTTTTTAACCAATGAATGTCAACACAATTGTCAAAAAAAATTCATAATTTTAACTTACATTTTTGCATCGTATTTTTAAAAAATATATATATATTTTTTTTTTATGTTCTCAAGGATAGTTCAGTAGAGGATCTTGTCTATACTTGTGATGTACTGTGTCTTTTATTTTCATTTTAGAATATATTCCAATTTGAAAGTGTATTTATCTTCTTTTCAATGTCAACTTTTTTTTTTTAATGCCAAATATTATTTCAGTCAACGTCTCTATTTCTTTTCTCTTTTTGCCTCTCCTCGATCAAATCTATGGATAAAATTATGAATTCGTTGATCTCATAATAGCAAAAAGAAAAGAAGATATCGCAATGTATAACCGTGCTTCTACATTCATCTTACAAATTTTGGGTCGGAATTGAAATTATTCCATAAATGTTGTAATCAACTTTGAAGTCGTATGGAGCTAAGTTATTAAAAGTAAAATGGGCACTACTTATATATTAGCAAGAAACGTTATACACGTCAACAACACGAACACACACAAACCGAAATATCTCTCTGAATACTCTAATCAAGATTACTCTCGTAATTAGCGATCAATTACGGAAGTAAAAACTGGCTAACAAAACAAATCCATGCATATATAATTTAATTGCTTCTCTACTACCACTACTACTAGTTGATGACGACAAGAAAAAAGTTCTGAATCAAACCAAGGAGTTTGTTTTGGTGGACGTTCCATAGCCATTCATCAAACCATTCCACGACGAACCTAAACCATTGATATAACCACCACCGCTGTATCCACCACCGTCAGATTTTCCTACGCCTCCGCTACCACCACCATTGGAATAGCCTTGATCTTGCTGCCAGTCAAGCGATAACAACTTTGGATTTGGCTTCACATCCATTATTGTTGTTAACCTTTGATGATCTTCTTGATGATTATAATGTTGATGATCATAATTAGATAGCATAAGTCTCTGGCATGTCGAGATATCCATGAGACCACCACCGCCATTTCCATTGCTTCCCTGAGAAATCCCATTAAATCCACCATTGTTGTTGTTGTTATTAAGACCTAAACCGTGATTCAGACCCATGTGATGATTATGATGAGGATGATGATCTCCGTTACTTCCATGATCAACCATGATCAGGTTGTCATTGTTCACTCCCATGAGATCAAACTTACTGTCCAAGAAATCAATAGGTCTAGGGCTCTGCGAAAGCAAACCGCCATACTTGCTCTCCAAGAAACCAACGCTACTATGCTCCGGAGTTGAGTAAGAACCCATCATCCCACCAAAATGTGAAAACCCTAGAGGAGAATGTTGGTAATTCTGATGAGAATGTGCTAAAGTCATAAGGTCGGTGGTATTAGTGGTAATAATGTTGGCTGGCTTTTTGCCGGAAGAAGTGGAGGAGGAGGAATTAGAGGAAGATGGTTTCTTGTTTTTCCGGCATCCACCACCGACTGGGATATTCCTTAGAGTGCCGCCTTTGGTCCAGTAACGGCGACATGTCTTGCAGAAGTAACGAGGCTGAGAGAGACTATAGTTATTGTAGTAACAGAACTTAGTGTGTGTTGACTCGCAACGAGGACACTTTTGAGGATGGTCGTGAGGTGGACGCAGCCTCCTTCCACCGTCCATCAGAGCAGCTGCGGCTACAGCCACGGCCGAGGCTTGTGGTCTAGTGCTGCAAGCCGCTAGTATGTCGGCTGCTGATGGAGAAGTCGTTGAAGAATCTAACATGCTTCCTCCTGATGACTCAGCTTCCTAACATTACAATTTACAGAACCATATCAAAATGTGGACTTCTATATATTCGAAGCTGTATGATAATAAATTTACAAAAAAAAAAAAAAAAAGGTGCAATGATAATATAATGCATCCGTTGCACGCCAAAAACAGATGAGAAAGATCTAAATTGTTTCAATCCTAATTTTTGCATTTGCATTTTCACTTACATGGGACCGAAACCAATTCTTTAATAATAATAATTCACATATTAAAATAGAGAATACTTTCAAATTTTAAGTATATGGCAAACACAAACAGATCTTCCATTTGTATTTGGCATTTATAATGGTTGGAAATTTATGTTCATTTGGAAAGGAAACATTAGCTAAATCAAAAGCAAACAATCGAGGTCTAAGGAGAAATACCTGGAGCCAATCAGAATCCATGCAAACTTGAAGAGAAGTGACACCCATTTTGTGTTTTTGTGTGTTTGTTTTAGCTTTTGGGAGAGTGAGAAATTTCAGGCAAAATGTAGAAAGAGAAGGAGAGGAGAGAAGAGGAGATGAGGCAAGGAAGAGTAAGGGGGTTGGGATGTGAATAAGAAGGAAGCAAGAAGAGGACCCTTCTTCTCCTCGGGATTGCTGTCTCCACTCAAAGCTACTTCTACTGCTTACTTAAGTTATTATTTGTTCACACTTACTTGTTTTTACTTTTTATTTTTATTTTTCTGCTTCAAATTTTATACTCACTATTTTTAATACTCATTTTAATTAGTTTTCAGAAAGAAATAAAATATGTTTCAATTTAATAAAAACAATTCCTACAAAATTGCTTATTATTTGTATCTCTATCTGATATTCAGTTATTGATTTTGATCATGGATAACTCGGGTGATCCTATTTAAAGGCACATACTAATATAAAACTAAAAGTTCCTTAATTTTATTTAGATTCTTTTCATCATTTTATTATAAAATTTTGGGTATAAATGTATAATTATTATTTTGGTTCACAGTTATTTAGAAGTTGTATTCTTACATGTTTACCAAAGCGTGAACTACGGAGCTTCCTCTGCATTTTCTATTTCGGGAAATAATAGGGTATGGTGGGTAATTCTTAGTATCATATATATGCATTTCTTAAAAAAAACATTAATTTATCAATATGCTCTGTTCTCAGTTAGGAAGAAAAAAAAAAAAAAAACTTTCAAAATTTGATTTTCGAAAAGTTAATACGCCTCGCTTTGGTGATCATGATAAAAGTTAAGACTTTAATATAGAGTGATTTGTAATATAAATCTATAAGTCTATTAGTGTATAAGAATGATGGACCGTATATACGGATGTGGCGGAGGAAAAAGAAAGCGTCGGTGGTTCCAAATTCCTCGGACCCACATTCTTTTGTGGGTCCACGTCAACTTGACCAATCATCTTTATGAATCCAACGGCTACGATTTAAGCAATGAGACCCAAATAAACAAGGTTAGCCGTCAGATGAGTTCAGAAATAGCGGCTTGATCGTCACACAACAGAGACAAAAGTGAGAGAATAATATCTTTTTCGAAGTTTTGTCTGAGTTTTGAGACTTACGATAAAGAGGAAGAAGACGGAAGAGTTAGGTAGGTCCATTAGTGGGCTCCACTCACTCGCTCCTCTCAAGCAAAGTATCTATTCTCTTGCCACCTGTCGCTTTTTCTGTTTTCTACATGTGGTAAATATTATTATGATTCGAGTTTTTTATTTATTTTATTTTTACTTCCTGAATCATTAGTTAATTATTCAAATAGTTTAACTACTTTTGATATTTTCTAATTATTAATTTTCGAAATAAAAGTTAAAAAGAGTTTGATCGATGAAAAAAGAAGAAGGGACCAAAGTTTTGAGGGCTGTAACAGTGTTTTCTTTATCACAGTTTATAATTTCTTCTGATTGTAATCAAACGCATTTCACTTTATTAAGTTCGGTGTATAGTTTCTCAAATCTACAATCAGTATTAATAATATATCTAGCAGTTTGCAAATAATTATTTCTAACACATTATGTGTAGAATAAAAATAATAATATTCTTCATCAAGAAATTGTTTTCTTTTCAAACCTCAGTAAATAAAATACAAATTTTTAAGTGGTTGACGATGAAGTAAATCTTGTTGCGGTCTTACAAAAAATAGTCTTGTTACGGAGAAAGTATTCCCCTTAACTGATAATTGGAATGGAGACAAAGAGATTAATTGTAATTTCCTTGTCTTTTTTCTCTTTTATGATTCTCTTTTTTTTTTTGAGTAAAAATTTATCTCTTAGTCCAGCTTCGATATGTATAGTGACCTATATATGTATCTATAGTTTAGAGGCTCAATTTAGTTATACAATTGAGCGACATTAAGATTGTATATTTTTATGGTGGGATACATATTATTAAACCGTGCATGCGATTCACAGAAGTTTAAGAAACATAAATAAATGATAAATATAAAATACTTAAAGAGTTTCCCCAAAAAAAAATACCTAATAAAGAGTTAGGTTTTCATGATTTTTTAGTTTTAACTAAATGTGCACCTTTTGATATCATAAGAATAAGAAACTGGTAAAACACAAGTGTGGTGTTTTAAGAAAAATTTACAATTACAAAATGCACATCCCCAAATATCATATGTTTTAGAATCCATGAAGCGTTTAAAATTTTATGACATAGGACAAATTATATTTGATGAGTTGTTGGTGGGAATTTCAAATGGAAATTCCGCCGGAGTCACCTGCCTGCTGCCTATTGGACTATATGCAATTAAATATAGAAATGTGGAGGACGACTAAAAAAAAAAAGAAAAAAGACCACGCAATATCATAGTTTCTTACTTTTGATTCCGACGTTTGATTTCAATTTTTTGCCCATAATTAAGATCGAGATAATTACAATTTCATTTTTAATCAACTGCATGATTAAAGAATACGTTTAAAGATTACAAATTATAATCATTTATATATGACTTAATGAGCAAAAAATTAGTACAACTTTAAAAGGAAAGCTTCATAAATCTATGAGACAAGTAGGAAACTGAAGATTGTAAGGATCTAGGGAGAATACTTCATACTTGGTTCACATGATTTTTTTTTTTTTGAAAAAGAACAAAACTAAAAACTAATAAAAAGAAAGGAAAGAATAATAAAAGGGCATCGAGAATGGTGTGAGAATAAATCACACAAGATAAGCTAAGCGTGACGAAGACAATTTCTTTGGCACACATACTCTATTTAATTAGTGAGACCCACTTTTAAAGGTGTAAATGTCCCGCGTATCTTTGTTCCATTGCATCACTCATTATCTGTCGTTACATCATCATATTATCCGTATAATAACATCATAAGATTATCAGACTTAACAATGAATGTAAAATAGAAGTAAATGTAAATTTGTATAAACTCGATCCTAAAAGAAAGCATAATCGGAGAACAAAATGGTTCTAAGTTTCTAACTTCCTAATTAACAACTTATTTTAATCCTTACCGAAGTCAACCAATTTAAAAAAAAAACTGATCAAACACAACGATCTTCCTTTACGGGGGTCTAATTGAGATCGCAAACCAACAATAGTATTATCATTATGTGTACATTTTTTTTTTTGTTGGCTATGTCTTTCGTCTTGAATGTTCTATATATGTAACAACATGGTTCGAATACGTATCTAATATAAGAAATTTTTGATTATGTCATGCTTCAACTCAACCATGCATATACGGAATTTGAATATTTATACCTTATATCTATCAGTGAAAAATGGAATTACATATGCTTTCATAAAGGTTGAGATACCTATTTTGTTAATGTCAAGTTGTCAAACCCTATGCTTATCCACGAAATTTGAAATAATATTCGACAAGAAAAGTATTTAAATAAGTTGTATTATTATTCCTTAGTATAATTGTAGAACATATTCCTCTATACTTTTGAGGGTCGTACCTCTATGCTTTTTAAATCATGAATTACTGGACCTAATTGTTTGAAGATAAATATGAATTTATATATGGTGGACAATATAATGGATTTTGGTTCGGTAATTTTGGGTTTTTAAAAATTTATATAAACTGAAACCAAATTAAATAAAACAATTTGTAATTCTTTTTGTCTAGTGCAATTTCAGTTTAGTTATGTTTGGCGTAGGTTCAGATTCGGTTAGAAAAATAACTTTTTAAAATAATGGCTTTGACTAATTTAATGTTATAATTATGTAATATGACTACGTTCACTATATACAATTAGTCAGTTAGAGATAAATAACTGGCTTACAAATAAAAGTAAATTGTGCTCAAATTTCAATCAAAACATAATTTCAGTTCTGGAAAATTAACGTGAACCCAATCAGCGATTAAAGGTTTCCACGTTTCCCAAGATAAATAAATTGGATACCATTACCACATACTTGGGCACATATGATCTTTACTTATTATATTAATGTAAGGAAACGAAAATAAACTAGTCAGCAAATAGAAAACATAAATAATCTCTCAAAGTTAAACAGGTTTTACCAAAAAAAAAAAAAAAAAAAAAAATTCTTTACTAAAGATAATAACTCTGAAAATTTCATTTGCATGTTAGGACTTAAGACTGTTCACCGTTCTCTGTTTCTTCTTCATCATTTGCTGCTGTATGACTTTCAGTAGTAGGCAGAGGCGGTAGAAAATCATTCACAAGCTCTAATACACCATCAAAATCGAGTTCTCGATCATCGGGTTTCTCTATGATCTACAAGAGAGTCAGCATCAACCAATGTTATAAACAACAACAACAAGAAAGAGAAACTAAATGCAATGATAGATATGTTCATGACATTTGGTAGAGAAGATAGAACAACAAAAAGATCATTAAAAAAAGAAGGCACAAACCGGCGTCAATTCAACGATAGAAGAAGGCCGGAGATTGATGATATTGAGAATCTCAGCTTTGGCGACTTTGAAATCTTTGCACTTGTCTGCGAATCTCTTAACGTTCTCTCTTGTTTGAGTGGAAGCGGTAGTCTCCATCAAATAATCATAGACCTAAAAAGATGGTTCGAATTAGCTAAAATCCCTTAAAAAAGGTTAAGTCAGAAAAATGTCAGGACAAGACCTTATATTCTGATCTAGCAATTGGAGCAATGACTCTTGTAGTATCCTTTGATGCACCTCTTGAGTTTAGGAAGTCAAGCACCTCGAAATTGGTAAGTGCACCTGCGTTTTCCTTTACTCTGCAATACCCATTGTTGGATCTTGATTACATAACAGAGAAAGAAAAAAAACAGAATTTGGAAGATGGATTCATGAAATATATATATAAAACAGGACATACACTTTCATCTCTGAGGTTGAAAACAGAGACGTTAACACAGAAGCTTTTTCTTGATTTTGTTTCAAACCAAACTTATCAAAATGGCAACAGAAAACTAACGACTTTGTCGACGAAGACAAGAGGTTAATAGCTCCTGAAAAATTCAATGGGAACATTATCATCAATAACAGAGCATTCTGGTTCCTAAAAAATCAGTTATGTCACTAATTAATTATCTAAAAAAGTAGATATGAACGTAACGTTTACAAATCAAGATTCTAATGAAACCATATAGAGCCATTGTTAATAGTATTTAGCCACACTCACTATGAATCAAAGCTTAAGTAAAACCTATTAACAAAGAGACAACGCAGAGTAATTACATGGAACAAGTGAGCTGCATTTTGTGCTCACTGACATCTTACTTACAACCTAAGAGCATCTCCAAAGGTAAGAACCTCTAGGGGTTCTTACTAATATTTTTAATATAAATTTTGTATAATTGAAAGTTAAGAACCTCAATAGGAGTTCTTAATTTTTTTCCTCTTCCAATGGTGGAACTTCATTAGGGGTTCTTAAAAATTAAAATTTTAGTGTTTAAATGTATGAAATTGGTGTTTAAGTGTGTTGAATTGGTGTTTAAGTGTTTCAGTTGAAATGATTAATCAAATAATCACAAGAAAGAGTTTTGAAAAATGCAATAGAATAAAAGGAAGTGAGACATTGTAAAGAATGTGCCGTGTAAATAAGAACTCTGAGCAAACCGAGAGCACCAGCACGGTGGCAATCAGTCTATTGTACAAGAAAGAGTAAAAACTGAGCAGCCGGGTTGTAAGATAGTCTCATTTGAACACGAGCTCCATCCTTCTCACGAGGATAGTCTAAAACAAACAAAAAGTGACATTGTTCATAAGCACCATAACAAATTGATTTGATGAAAAGCACAAACATAACAAACAATGTATTGATTGGATCACAGACATTAACAACAGAACCAATTGACTAATGTACTCATCCAAAACATTGAACTATCTAGTTCAGCTAGATCAGCCTCAGCTTTAACATAGCAGCAAAATATAACAACTCAATCATTGCAAGCAAACACATTTTCAGTTCAGACCTTGATTCAGCACAAGCCAATCACTTTTTTTAGCTTCAAGAGTCAGAGTATTGATCGAATCAAGCATACTCAAATGTTATAAGTTTCTCTAACAATAGCAGCAGAACCAATTGGATGAAGGAACTAGTTTACATTTCATCGAGCATCTTGTGTGTACTCAGCAAAACCAGATAATTGCAGCCATAAAACCATCCTTAACAAACCCAAGACAATCCAATTGCATTCTACCTTCATGAGTTCAATCCTATAATCTAAAACAGCCAGCAAAAACCACCAAATACACGACAACTAGCATTATTCCAAGCCTATAACTCTAAACCTTTTGTCCCCTTTTTTCTCTCTTCAAGCTATGAAATCACACCATCCATGTTCTGTCTTAAGGGAATAAGAGAATCATTATCTTAAGGGGATCAAAGAACCCTAATTTTCCTAAACTCAAAGAACCCTAAATTAGATCTCATCTATTACCAATAATTAATCCAGATCTAGAAAAAATATCACAAAGCTTCTTACCTTTAAAAAGAGATTAGCTCATCCCTCGGTGGCGTTGCCGTTGCTACACCTCCGGCGACGGTGACGTACACTCCTTCGGCGACAGAGATGACAAAGAGACAGAGCTGTGTTGTTCCTTGTTCGAAAAAATGGTTTTGACGCGAAACCAAAAAAAAGACTCTCATTTTCCTTAAACAGTGTACAACCAATAAGCAATTGCCACATCACCATAAGAACCCAACTCTTAAATCTCTTAACTAAGAACCGACTCTTACCATATAATTCTTATTTAATTTTTATTCATTAAATTGTTTAGAACCTCTATAGAACCCTCCGTTGAAGATGGTCTAATCAACAAAAAAAGAAAGATTCTTATACTGAATTATCTTGTAATTTGATCCTCTGTTTGTAAAATCTACTCATAGAAAAAAAGAAATTTTTCTTTTGCCGAAAATCTCTAATTATAAAAACGTAAATCAGGAAACCTAGTATTGGATTTGATGACTATTTCACACTTATCGGGAGAAAAAGGCAAAAGAACGTACTTCTCTTCTTTGACGGAAAGGATTAGAAGAGCAGCTTTGTGGTGTGATTCAAGGCGAGTCAAATCGTGGCGGTGATAGAGACCACAATTTGCTCTACGCGGTGGTGGTTTACGGTCGTATCTGCTCGTCGGAGAAGGGATCAGCACCTAAAACGGCGACGTTATTGGGAGAAGTAAAGCCCTAGGGTTAAACGTAGTCGTTTTAATTAAACGAGGAAACAAAGACGTATACCAGACCAGGCCCGTTTATGCCATAATAACATTCTGTGTTATTGCTTCCAAGGCCAACTCTTCAGTTATGTGGGCTTTAAGCCCAAAAATATGTCTCAATTGGGTAGATCGTTTTGTGTTTTGCATTTGCATTTACACTCTGCAGATATATTTTATAGAAAATTTTAAAATGTTATAAGTTTTGAAAATATGATTTGTTTTGTTTTTGAAAAAACCTCACATGTAACGTAAAAGACATACATTTTGATTTTTTTTTAAGAAGTAACTCTAAAGAAAAATGAAAACAAATGATATAATTCATAAATTCCATTTATAAAAAATATTTCAAAATTTATAAGTAATAGTAAAATATATAAAATATAAGAAGAGTTTAGTTATTTAAAAACAAATTCGATTTATATATTGTATGCGGCGTCTCGATGAAAGACATATAAACCAATCAAGACATAAACTCTTGTTTATTTTGAATTTGTTTTTAGTGGAGTTTTAAAAAGAAAAGGAAAGGAATTAGGACACATGATTCTTGCTTTGGAGAAAAAAGCACTTGAAACATGTAAGCTAAGCTAACTAACTGCCTATTGTAAACCCCAATTTGGCAAGGCTCCTCTCATTGCTTTTAAAGCTCCTCATGCTTTCCACCCTCTCTTATATCTCACTTACATTTATTTATGCCATTTCTTGTACACATTTTCAAACAACATTTGTTTGGTTTTATAAACATCTTCTTTTTCGTATGTTTCAACATTTTTTTTTTCTTTTGGGTGTTTCTTTTTTCTTTTGTTTTTTTCTATCTTGCAAGAAAATTGTGAACCCATGAAAGGTACCAATCTCTCTCCCTTATTTCTGTCGAATTTCTGTGTTAGTACATTTTCTCATAGAGCCATAGATAAAAAAATTTCATTTATCAATCTTCCCAATGTTGTTTATGATCATTACATCAATGCAATCTAATTTCCATAATACATGAATACCAAAACCTCAGCGATCGTGACATGTAGTTCAATAGTTTTTAACGTAATTGATGCATCACTACTTAATTTAAACTCACATGTTTATGTTATTAGGGAAAAAAAGAAATCAAAATTGTAACACATCACGTTTCCAACTACAATTTTTGTGTCTATTTTCATATATCAATGTTAACTATACTCATTTTTTGAGATTGATAACTATAATTTAGTTCATAGAAAATAATAATTTATGTATACAATAATAGATGTTTATATGTGTGTATGTATGTGTTTTATTATGTGGTGGGTGTTTAAGAGTTAGAATTGTTATTGTGAAAGAAACCTTGTAATTGTAAGCTTGTCTAAAACCAAACAAAACAAGAACCTTGTGAGTTTGTTCATTAAATAATAAAGACAAAAGATGAAAAAAAATTCTTAGAACTATGAGTTGTCGATTTGAAAATGGAATGTAGTAGTAGTAACGTGAAGAGAACAGCAGTTTGTTGCAAACGCGTTTACTTAGCGGCCAAGACGCGTCGCTGTCGTCTCTTGCACGCTCTTTTGGCTTCGTTTGTGACAGCTGTCTCTCTGCGACACATGAATCCCCTCCTCTTTTAAACCTACGTGACCGACCTGTAGCCTCACCTATTACACATGACCGTAAACTAAATAAAAAAAATATAAAAATGATTTAGTAGTTTCATTCATAATCAATATTTAAAGTATATATACCTTTTTTTTTCAAGTATAAATATAGATAGCTTAAACAAACAAATACCAGTCCAAATTACATTTTTTGGAAACTCCTTTTGAAGTTCAAATGAAATTTTAGTTACGAGTAAATTATAGAATTTAAGTTTTATTAATTTTCATAGTTAATCAGACATTTCCAAGTTGGAATAAAATTAGGAATTTGACAGCGTTTTTTTTCAGTGACGAAAAATCCAAAAAATGAAAATAAAAGACTGCCGACAGAAATTGTTCCCTCATAATTCACAAGTCTTTAACGACAAAAAAAAAATATCCATTTTTTTTTTGTTGGGTCTTTCGCTAAACGCTACAAATCAATTTGATATTTGATTTAATTGGGAAAAAGTTTACTTTAACAAAGCCATGAAAGACGGTATTTGTTAGATTCTTCTTATAACAGTTGCCAAAGATTTGATTACTTTGATTAATTGACACGATGCTGCATGAAGGATACACATTTTCGATAAATGTATTGAGTCATTATTAATCACAAAGCATCAAGTTTTTGAAAGATAAAATTATTTGCGTAAAATGCATTGGCTGTTGAATGACAAGAGACAAAAGTCTTACAACATTAGGCATCAAAATCTTTTGGAATTACCAATAAGCATTTCCCAAGGTTGGTCCGCTAGTAATCGTATATTTTGGTTTATATATATCTAGTTTAAAGATTTTTTTTCTTGTTTTTTTGGAGTTACCAATAAGCATTCCTTATGTTATGATGGCCCATTAAAAACAGACATTTTATTTGGTTTGTTAATATAATCGTACTTTTTCTTATGAATATTTTATCGTATTCAACAAGCCATGCATTATTATCATCAACAAGAAAATCTAAACAAGTAAAACCCCACCAGAAAATTGGCAAATTGCTACCGACTTATTTTCAAGAAACAAAACTTTTTCCAGAGAGAAATAGAACAGTCCGCTCTATTTTCCAATAGCTTTCTGTTAAAAATTAGTTAAAACATTTTTAAAAAGTTATTATTGTTTTGTTTTTACATTTTAACAATATGATTTTTCTGTTTATTTTGCTACAACAATAGTAATCACGCAAAATACACTAGTCACATTTAATTAAATCGTTTTCCTCATCAGACGGTAATATCTACAACACGTGATCCATTTTCAAAAGCTTACCACTGAAGTTTCAAAACTCAAAAAACATTTGTTCTCAAACATATAGAAGAAGCTTTAGAATGTACAAATATGTTGAAAGCATTTAATATTGAAAACTCAGAAGAATGAGAAAGGGCCCCACACTGTGGTCTTTGCATGTATCTCTGAAACCTCTTTAAAGTCTTCGGTTAGAGTTTAATGGGTCCCACTCTCACGCAGTCTCTCTGCCTTTGACCAAAAGCAACCTATCATTACATTTTTTAATTTACATAATATTTATAGGCTACAACAAAAGCCGGTCCTTCATTAAATTTCTCATTGTCATTGACACATCAAAATCGTCAAAATCCAACGGTTCATATTTTCTATAGAGAGCTCCCAAATATATCTTTTTGCACATAATTATTTTCCTTTTTAGTTTTTTACTTGAATTAAAATATTAAATAGATTTATTCCCTTTTTGAGTAGTGGAATGGAACCATATAACCTAACCATGAAACCATATAAACACCAACCATTTCTGATTTCTGTGCTCCTCCCTTCCCACATGGAATCGCCCAGTTTATACGTATATACATATATATATATAATATATATATATATATGTGCATATACGTAACATATAGAATGTGTGTATATAGTGAAAGAGGAACGACACATAAACAATGCATACGTCCCAATGTCTGTTTGAGAGTTTTAACTTTTTATACTCTTTTTTGGGTATTTGCAAAAAGATTGAGACTCCACAGAGAGATGCCATAATATTTTAATTTCACATCTTTATAGATTCTCTATCCTTTGATCATCTACATATACACACACATATTCAACCATTTATCCACGTATACATATTATTCTCATGTCTAATGCATCAATTTGAGTATATGCCAAAAAGAAAACTTAATTAATATCGACCTTTTATGACATAAATCCTCACCCGATTGCCTCGAATCCATTACTCTTTGCCTTTATATATGTGGGATTTTGAATTCTTCTGTAAAACAAAAACAAAAAATTATTAGTGAAAATTATGCTACATTGTTGATGCATTTTCTTACACCATTATCTATTTATTTATGGTTAATAAAATTGAGCATTGGGTTACTTACACCTCTCTCTCACTCTGTCTAAAAATACTTGTCTTTCCTAAAGCAAAGAAGCAAAGAATCGTGTCCTCTTACACATTAACAGGCTTTTTACATTTTTTTTTTGCAAGGATCATTTCTTTTCTTGGCTTCGAATTCAGCTCCCTCTTCTTCTTCTTTATTCACTTTCTTTCCCCTTTTTCTTTATTTAATTATTATTATTTGTTTCTTTTAAATCTGATCAGATATATATAGTTTCTTCTTCTTTATGTACAAAAGAACACATGGTTTTAAAGTTTCGAATCTCTCCCTTTGCTTCATCGAATATCTTAATCACCTCATCAATATTTCAAATTCCATAAATCTTGTTTTTAATTTCTCTCTTCAACATAAATGTAATTGAAATCCTAATTGCTACACACTGTCTTACTCTGTTTTTTTTAATTTTTTTTTCTTCTCAACTCTGTTTTCTTCTTCAACATTGAAAAACTTATCTCTTTTCTCTGAAAGACTGAAACTTTATATCAAAATGGCTTCATCATCATCATCATCATTGTTAACACCATCTTCATATACAGAGTTAAAAGATGCTTGGCATCCATCAACAACAGCGAACACAACTGAATCAAGCTATTGGTTTAATTGGAGGGTAATGATCTGTTGCGTATGGATGGCTGTAGCGATGGTGATCACCGCTTTTCTTATATTCAAATACGAAGGCTTTCGCCGGAAACGCAGTGACGTTGACGACGGAGGGGAGAAAGAGTGGTCGGGAAATGTATATGAAGACGAGACTTGGAGGCCTTGTCTTCGTAATATTCACCCAGCTTGGCTTCTTGCTTTTCGAGTTGTTGCCTTCTTCGTTCTTCTTGTTATGTTGATTGTTATTGGCCTTGTCGATGGACCTACCATCTTCTTCTACTATACTCAGTAAGCTCTCTCTCGACTCTCTCTCTTTCCCTCGATAAGAGTTTGAATGTGACTTTTCTTGATTTTGATTTCTTTCTTTCTTTTTTTTTTTGTTTTTTAAAAAGATCGATACTTTCTTGAATCGTTTTGTGGGTGATTAAAGAATTTGCAGGTTCACAAGCATAGAGACAAGAATGTGACAATCTTAATTAAGTTTTCTTTTTGGGTTTAGGGTTTTTGAAAAATTCGAAACTTTTTTTTCTTGAATTGTTTTGTGAGTAATGGAAAATTTTGCAGGTTCACAAGCATAGATACGAGTCTTGAATAAATTGAAACCTTTTCTTGAAATTTTTCTGTTCTGCAAGTTTAGGGGCATTTAGAGTCATAATGCTACATTTTTTATTTAAGATTTCTGGTGGGTTTTTTTTGAAAAATCATTGTTGAATTATTTAGTATGAAATTGAAGATTTTTCAACTTCACCAAACATATAGAGGCAAGAATGTGCCACTTTTGATTAAGATAGAGGGATGCGGATGTTACTGAATCCGAGATTATATACAAAACCAGTGTCTTTGTGTTTATCTCTAATGGGGTTTTTCCTTGTCTCTTTTTGCAGGTGGACTTTTGCTCTGATCACTCTCTATTTCGGAGTAATGTTCTGTTTCAAAACCTGATTACTTACTTAACTTGGTAGCAACATTGCTCAAGTTTCTTACATATTTTGGATATGTTTTAACAGCTAGGCTCACTTCTTTCGCTGCACGGATGTTACCAATACAACAAAAGAGCGGCTGGTGATAAAGTAGATAGCATTGAAGCCATAGACTCAGAGAGAGCAAGATCCAAAGGCTCTGATAATACTCTTCAACAGAGTCAATACTCTAGTAATCCAGCTGGTTTTTGGGGATATGTTTTCCAGATAATCTTTCAGGTAATTAAGATCAATTCCATAATTATGTGACATGATAATATCGACATTTTTTTATGAGTTTTTGATTGGATATTGCTTAAAACAGATGAATGCAGGTGCAGTTTTGCTCACTGACTGTGTCTTCTGGTTCATCATTGTTCCTTTCCTTGAGATCCATGATTATAGCCTCAATGTTGTAAGTAATCTAATAAAGCCTTATTAAAATTTTGATTCATTATATCAAAAAAACATTTGATGATCAATATATATGATCATATATTGCAGCTGGTGATCAACATGCATTCTCTTAATGCGATTTTCTTGCTTGGTGATGCTGCTTTGAATTCTCTGGTAAATTATCAGATTCTAACAAATGTAGTATATTTGTTTTAATCTCCTATTGATTCATATCTGATTCTGATTTTTTTTTCTTCATATTTACAGAGCTTTCCATGCTTCAGAATTGCTTATTTCTTCTCCTGGACAATAGCTTATGTTATATTCCAATGGGCTCTCCACTCCGTAGTTCATATATGGTAAATCTCATACAAATTATACAGATTAAAATTTTGACAGTAATCATTCTTAACCTTGACAGTAATCACTCCTTATTGATTATTAATAGGTGGCCTTACCCATTCCTGGACTTATCATCACACTATGCTCCACTATGGTAACTTGAAAGCTTTATAATGTTTTTCAATTTCTCCTTTGTTTAGGGCTGATGACATTCAAATGATGCGGTGTTTATTTTACAGGTATTTCTCAGTTGCAGTGATGCATTTGCCATGCTATGGAGCCTTTGCCTTGTTGGTGAAGCTGAAACATAGGCTACTGCAGAGATGGTTTCCTGAGTCTTACCAGAGTCCTCGGTAGTAACTTGCAAAGCAAGCAATCGCGTTTGATTGAAAGTTTTTTTTTTTTAAGTAGAAAGAATGATTTTTGAAAGATACAGTGAAAAAAAAAAAAAATTTGTGGAGCAACCTCGGATTTCTATTATTTTGTATTGACACACTAATTTTTTATCAGATTTGGGTTTGTGCACAAGTTGAAAATCTTACTGCTCTTTAAACCAAAACATTACATTCCAATTCAAACCCTCTATCCTCGGACAATTCAGAAGTAGAAAGCTTTCTTCTTCTTGTAGTAACAGTGATAAAGCAAATAATAGTGTGCAATCATGGTGATGGAATTTGTTAAAGAGAGTACACATGAACATAATTTTTCTGTACAAAACTGTCTGTGCGAATCAATAAAATCCATCAAAGTGAATTAAGCTCAGAAAGAAATATATCTATAAACTTTGTAAATTTGTCAACTAAACGGCTGCAACAACAACGTAACACACCACTAGTTAGCTTTCTTTCTGAGCTTCATGAGTCGTAACCAACCTGTAGAACCACAATGCAGTTTTGACTTAGTTTCAACATTCCCTGAGTAGTAGAACAAAGTGCATATGGATTACCTCAAGCAGTTTTTCCATTTTTCGTGGCAGAACTGAAATGCTTAACCACGTCATCCAACCAGGCCTTAACAGAGACGCCAGCCACACTAGTTAACCAAACAACTACGGACTCCCGTATTTTCCGCTGCTGATTATTTTGGTTTTTCCGGCTAAAGTCCATGCAGAGTATGAACGCCATCAACCCTGCAGTCAAAGCAGCTAAAGAGAAAATGCGTCCCTTCCTGTCTGTCTGGTATCATCCTGCCGATGAAGAATGGGGAGAACCCGCCGAAGAAAGATAAAGCAAGAGCCCACAAGGCATCTTGACCTGATCGGAGTAATCCCCTGCCCTTGATGTTACTGCCTACAAAGGTGTTGAGCACTGAATTGAGGACAGTTAAACAATAGAGTATGGTCGTGATCTCCAGTTGTTCTTTAGTCAGCTCTTCGATCACACACATATAAGGAGGCACAGACAGAACTCCAAATACAAGGCTCGTTTTCAAAATGTTATCATCTCTTTTCACTGGCTCTGCTTGTTGTACTTCGTTGTTGTTGTTGCTGTCGTTGTCGTTGTCTGCCATTTTGTTTCCTGTTAAAACAAGACAAAAGAGATAAGCAGTGATTTTGTGATTCACTTCTTGCGGAAGGAGATGCGATTTATATCTTTAAAGTCATACCCTCCTCCTCAGGATACAATGAATACAGAACACGATATAGACAAGGACAAGCTACTAGACGAAATAGAGAATGGTGACAGCAAAGTATCGATGAGATGAACAATCAAACATTCATCAATGATCATAGAAAACCAGTAAACAGTTGCTCACCAAAACAAACTAAGACTGTAACACAGTACTGACTTTAAAACTTTGAGTCTCTTAATGTTTTCAACGTCCATACATGAAACAATAACATTAATAAGCGATCACAAGTAACATTAGAGGATCAATGCATAACTCTTATTACCTATACAGTCTCTGAATTCCACAATGATGATCGGAGGCGTAGCAGTCACTATCCAATGATCAAAGAGATACTTCAACCCCCTTTTATTTTGGATTATTTCTGCATTAGGTTTTGAAAGCAACCATACTGAGTCAGATTAATGATTAAAGAAACCAAAATCAGTAACAGATGATACAAAACAAACTATAGTCTCTTTAAGGCAATCACAAAATCAAGATACCTTCAAATCTTTTAGCAAATGACTCTATTCATTGTTTTCAGTCATCGAGGATTACATAGTCAGTCGTATTACCTTATAGCCTCTGAAGGAAAGCTGATGATGATGATCAAATCTTCTCTAAATTAAAAGATGCTCGCTCCTTTCTGGGATTTTTATATCTGCAATAAGAGATCATTTTCTCAGGAAATCAAAATCATACACAGGTAATGATCATTCGATACAAACAAACTAGTATCTCTAAGGGAAATCTCAAAATCAAGATACCTTCAATGGGTAATCGCAGTAAAACCCATCAAACTACTCAAGAAAGAATCGCAAGAAACCTCATTTCACGGATTCATCACGAAACTGGGAAAAGAAATAGCGAAATTGAGCAAGAAACAGAAAGGAATTGAGGACGAGAAGTTCAATCTTACCAGAGAAAGTGATCGGATTAAGCAATGACGAACTGGGGAGAGAAACGAAAACGCACAAGGAAGATATAGTGAGAGGGCGTGAAAGAGAATGAGAAAGGTTTCGTAATGGGGAACTAAGAGCGGAGGAAGAAGAAGAAGAAGAAGAGATTTCACTCAAATTTTTCTCCTTTATATATTTTTTTTGGCGCTATATAACTGCCGCCGACTTTAATAAACTATTTATCAAATTTCTTTTAACAGCCAATGTGACCCACATACAAAAGTTATATATTTAATGGATGGTTTGATTACTATCGAATTGGTGAATGATTTATTTATTTTTATTTAAAATAACTAATTTCAAAAAATAATAACAAATATTGAAACGAGATTCTTATTCTTCATAAACCGTTCCAAGTATGAGATACAAGACTTGTATGCTCCTCTTTTTTTTTTGTTGTTGTTGTTGTTAAAATGATCCTCTGTTTCTATGAGAATATGGCTCAGAGGCCTTAATCTATAAATTGGAATGTGGCTTACATCTGAACATTTTCAAAGTTTAACTGATTGCATGATGTTGCTCAATGTTACAGGGAACTTTACAGGGAACTGTCTCGGAGCCACTCCCTGAGATAATATATTTTATTGTTGGAAAATACTTGCAACATATAACCTTTTTTTTTTTTTTTTTTTTTTTGTCAAAATTGTAAAATATATATCATTAAAGAATGAATGAGGTTTTAGAAACAAATGGTTTTAAGGAAAGAGCCGGAGATTTCTTCATTGGATCCAAAGGATCATCAAATCTCGAAAATGTCATCTATATCTTCCTGCTGTGATTGTATTTTGAATCTCTCAATCGATTTCTTTGAAGATAGTCGAAGGAGGGATCACTTGTTGGTTGTGCAATACATTTCATTTTCTTTAGCTTAAGACTCAAGGACCCATTTCAGACCCCCGCTTAAGACTCAATCACCTTTCGGTTCTATGGTAAAAATTATAGAAACCCAGCTTCCAGATGGCTAGGATACAATTGGGATCCAGATTTCACAATGAGAAACGAATCAAGAAAAAGAAGTTTTTAAACTGATCTTATAAATATCGCTAATACTTTAGCCATTGGCAAAGGAGTTTATTGGATGCAAGTTAGGGAATGGCATCAATGCATATTTTTGGTATGACAAATGGTCTCTATTTGGTCTTCTTCTCATTGACTATATGGGAAGCTCAGGCCCAACCAGATTGGGAATACCTATCCAAGCTTCAGTGGCAGAAGCGTGTGATGTTAACAGATGGCTTCTTCCTTCAAGTCTCTCTAGGAACCAACAAGCACTCACTCTCCGGAATTACTTGCTGACAGTACAACCTCCTAAACACTCCCTAAACTCTGATGAGTTCACATGGGGTACAAAGTAATGCACAGGTTGGTTCAATCGCGTTGCATATTTATGAACTGGTCGATACTTATCTCCTACTTGTTGTCACATACTCTCTCAGTTTCCTCAAAATGATCTACCACATCTGGAATGAATGTAAGTATGCAATGTTCCATTTTAGTAATGAAAATTCACATCATAAAAAAAAAACATGTCATTTATTAAAGTGTAGACAATTAGACACCCACTAAACAAAATCTTATACGTGGTTGAAGTCTAATGCCACCAAATCAACAAAGTGACACTGCATTCAGCAATTAAACTTGTTGTAAAAAAAAAAAAAAAAACAAAAAAAACAGAAAAGCTAAGGATCGTCCTTAAAGCTGGCTAAGATGGTTGTTGGAATATGCTTGCATTTTGATATATGAAGTGCTTTGTGTAGTTCCTTGAGATCCTCACGATAGGCCGTACATCGATCCACTCCACGGCCGCATAAGCAGTTTTTGAGGTCTGGCGATTTCTTGAGGCGTCGATTTTTCATGTCTTGGAGAATTAGGTCACGACGTTCCTCAAAAAGGTCCGGTAATATGCCAATGAAAGCGACCACTAGAATACCGATCACTATAAGGGCGCTTACCAATTCCCCTGTATCCACCGTCAATACCATCACTTCCCTGATTCACAACAATTTATTTCTAGCTAGGGTTTCTCGAATTTGTTAGAAATACCTCTGGACATGAAAGAAGTTATACATGTATATATAGATTTTGATGATACCCTTCGAATTTGTCCTGATATGATACTGTTTTGGATTTAGTTTCATGAGTTAAATTACAATCCTATCCCCACTCTAATTAACCCGAAACCTTATCAAATAATGCAAAAAATATAGACATTCCTATCTAGTTAATGTTCTATTACAACTATTAGCCTATTACTTAGCCAAGGTTTGTGTGGACAATAACTAAAATCATAACAAACTTATTGATAAAACTTAAAAAAAAAAAAAATCATGAACAAGGAAACCTAGAAGAAAAATGACTTTGACCAAGTGGGGTGGTGTTCTAGAGTCTTTGGTTTTTCAAATTCAGAAAATTTGAAAGAATAAATCCTTTAAAAAAGAATATATAATTTAAAGAAAAAAAGCTAAGATTCGACACGCGAGAATATATAATTAAGATTTGGATGCCTTCGATTTCTTCCGTTATAATTCTGTTTTGGATTTAGTTTAATTTCCTGAATAAAAAATTAAAATCATATATATCCCCATAGCCCATTCAGCTACTTTTATTAAACAGAACCCTTTTCAAATCACATACACACGATAAACTCAACTACAAAAATATATTCCATAAAATTTCAAGTTATTCAAACAAAATAATAATTACAATCTGAGTTAACAGAAAAAAAGAAAAAGGCTGTTTCATTCATTCTTTAAAACTATATTATTTAGTCAATCTTTTAAGGTGGGAGAATCTGGATCGAATATCGTCGCACTTTGATAGACGAAGAATATCGGAGAAAGCTCTTACATCTTCATGACAGATGAGACAGCAGTGGTGATCATCTCCAAGCTCGATGTCTTCTTCTTCTTCTTCTTCTTCCTCTTCTTTCCAAAAATACGGAGACAAGAAATCGACAATGAAGTAACCATAAAAGAGTACTTCACAGCAAAGCATGTAACCCATCACCAGGTTTTCCACTGTTATCATCTCTTCAATATCTGCAATATTATATAACAATATATATTTTCTATTAAATATAAACGACGATGATTCAGAATCAATGATCTAGGGCTTACCAGAGGAAGGTATTTCTTTTTTTTTTCTATAGCTAAGGCAACCGAAATTTATATGTGATAGAATGGAAACAGATTTATATTTTCTGGGTCAAATAAAAGAATGGTTTGAAGTAAAACTGCTCAATATATACAGCCCGATCTAGATTTTTATTTTTTTTATTTTAAAGATAATATCCCTGATAATCCGTTATAATGCAATTAAAAAAAAAAATCCATTTCAATATATCCTTTGTAAGTTTATAACTTAAGTCAGCCAATTTTTCTTTTTTTAAAAGGCATAAATCGACGTCCAAATAAATTGTTTGACATGTGGAAATTAAGTAAAATTTCTTTTTAAAAATGGTGAAAGTCAATATTCCTCATCGGTTACCTTCTATTGAGTTTTAACTTGTCAAAAGTAGTAGTTCAAGCTTTTACTTCACACCGGTTTAGTAAGGTTAAAAAGTGAACCTTATTATGTTGTAAAATATGTTATGTGCTTATGTTGCCGGGAACAAAAAAAGGGGTTCGGTTTTTTTTGTTTTTTTTTTTTTCGGCCAAAGAAATTCATTCATTCAAAGCCCAGTGGGCAAGTTATACAAACGAAACTGTATTATTCCAACCCTAACATTTTACATTGAAACCCAACAATGAGAATAATGAGGTGTTCGGTTAAAAGGCCTTTGTATTTTAATATTAATTACGCAAAAAAGAAAAGAAAAAAACACTAATTTGATTTGGGCTTGAAACTGGCCCATATATCAAAATTACATCGGCCAATGAAATAGCGGAGGCTTCCGTATACGTCATCGTTCTTCTCCCTTTCCCTGCGTCGCTTAGTCTCTGTCGAAATCTCGTAAGCTTCTTCAATTTTACTTTATCAATAATAATCGTAACTCGTTTTCGTTCGAATTGATCGTTGCGACGAAGAAGACTAAATTTCACTTGCCGTGTAAATCTGATGCTTGTATGGAGTTTGACTATGTATGCTGATAGTGTTTATTTGAACAGAACCGTATGGAGAAAGACATGGCAATGATGGGAGACAAACTGATACTTAGAGGTTTGAAATTTTACGGTTTCCATGGAGCGATTCCTGAAGAGAAGACACTGGGCCAAATGTTTATGCTTGACATAGATGCATTTGTGTGTCTCAACAAGGCTGGTCTATCTGACAACTTATCTGATACAATCAGCTATGTCGACATTTACAAGTTAGTGTTTTTTTTTTTTTTTAATTCTATCAATATGAGAGAATGAATTTGTGGCACTGAGTGAGGCATCAATTGTAGATATTACTCTATAACAGTGATATGAAATGATCCTAGGTTATGTAGTGACTAGGCTTATGATGCATATGCTGTATAAGCTATGTTTGAAATTGTATCATAATTTGTTGTGGGAATGGAATGATAATTTCAGCTTGGCAAAGGAAGTTGTAGAAGGGTCATCAAGAAACCTACTGGAGGCAGTAGCTGAACTCATAGCGTCCAAAACTCTGGAAACGTTCCCTCGGATAACTGCTGTTCGGGTGAAGCTATGGAAGCCAAATGTTGCGCTTATTCAAAGCACTATCGATTATTTAGGGGTCGAGATTTTCAGAAATCGAGCAACTAAATAACTATTTATATTATGTAATTGATTCTTTGAATCGATCACAACCTTTCCATATCATTTGAAAAGAATCATTTGTATCTCATTTCTGTTGTCTCAGTTGTTGTACTGTATCCATGGAATTTTCATATTCATATCCAAAAGCTTATAACATGTCCAAGATTTTGAAGTGTTTTTTTTTATTACAAAGCTAAATAGAGATTGTACATTTCCTTAGTACATACATACATGATCTTACTTATGGCAACATTTGAAGCTTCTCTCTTCTCTTTTAATAGAACTAGTGAATTATCCCGGGCTACGCCCGGGTATATTGTATATTATTTATAGATTATTTTTTACTATTTTGATTCAAAAAAAATAGTGTCATGAAAATGTTTGTGATTTTATAGATTTAAAAGCAACTACATATGTTCACTCTTTAACTTAATAGTTTGGTTTTAAAAAAAAATTAGAAACTATTTATTCTTGTGGCTGAAATTATCTAACCTAAGTATAAATTTTAATTTTTGACGACATGTTATTAAATTTTACAATTTTAAGTATTCAACATAGTTATCATTTAGCTAATGTATCGCCATTTATCTTAAAATAATTTGAAAATAACTGTTTGCATATGTTTCTGCATATAATTTTGTCCTAAAAAACTCTTTGATTCATTAATATCTTGTTTTGTTAAACTCGTTTATTGAATTCAATGTTTATGTATGTATTGAGTTGTATCTCAGTGGCCCTGTGTAATTTCTTTGTAAACTCCTTTGGAATCAATATATTAAGTTAGAGGTTTGAAACAAAACAAAAAACTCTTTGTTCATCGACTTCTTTGCTTCAAATCGAGCTAAAAGTTCTGTGGTACCAATGGTAAAAGCAAAAATACAATGGTTCTTGCATATTATGTTGCCTTTGTCTCGTAAAGTCTAAATATCTCTGCTCAATTCTATTTTACTCTATGTGATTATCCTATCCATCTTTAATAAAGCTATTCGAGAATCTGAATATATACTGTTTCTTTGGTTAATGTTGGATTTCTACAGTTGATGCTCCTTCCCATTAGTGTTCTTAGTTTTGCACAAGAGAATCTAATAGAAATTGATGGAACCAATATTAGTAACCATCTTCCAAATCTAATATAATTGTAGAGTAATCGCTTTATGAAATTATCTCTTTTTCTCCCACCATGCCACCATATATGAAAATATGAAAGTATCTTTTCCCTTTATGGCTGCTGGTGTTTGTTAGTTTGTGAAACAGCTAATGACACAAACTTAGAAGAATGTACACCCAACATCAATCGTGCAATATGTAGACTTTTCTTTATATATATTGTAAATACATGTAGAAAAGCAAGGTCGTACTCTGGTGCTAAAAGAAGCAAGCTAAGTGGTCACACCTCCTGTCCAAGAGCTCTTCGACTAATCTTTTACCTATAAAAATAAAAAGAAGGAAAACAAATTTACTAAAAAAAAAAGAGAAGAAAAACAGAGATAAAAAAAAGTACATATATATTTTATAATTATATTAATGTAGAAAGAGTTAAACATAGAAAACGTTAAAGGATCATAGGTAAAATTTTAAAGTATGCAATATATTGTGGCTCTAATTCCTTTCTAATATGTACTTGGGAGATCTCCTAAATAGTAGCAACAGCTCTACTTGCTCTTTTGTATTTAACGTTTCTAGTCGAGAATAACCTATGGTTGCAAGTGTCCTCTCTAGCACATTGAAAGTTCAACGCTCCAGCTGCCAATCGCCTAAAGATAAATGTGGAAAAGAGTATTTCCCTGCAAAGTGAAAACTATTTCAATACTTTTACCTTAACGGTTATGTCATCGTACATGATCCACCGATCGTGTCCATGACTATATGCAAAGCAATGATAATGTTATCCATAATAGGCTAATATATAGCAAACCTGGCGTAGCAGAAATAGCTCAAGACAACATTAGATTATGACTATATGCAAAGCAATGATAATGATGTCCATAATAGCTAAAGTAAAGTCGGTTCGAGTTCCAAACCATCATTTTGGTAATGTCACATGGTCAGAGAAAAACATGTACTGCAGAAACTAAGCTACATGTGCTCTTAGGATAAGGAATTATATTCAATTGTTGTTACCCATGGAAAACATTATGCAGAAGAGTGAGCTGAAATAATATTTTTGGTGGAGCCGTGAGGGTAATAGCTTACCTTTTTCTTTCTCATATTCTGACTACAATCTCAAATCGATTTAGCACTCAAGTTGAGATAATGAAATTGAATATGTAAGACTGTAACTATGTTACCTGTTGGGGGTTAAAAATCAGAGACATGGAAGCCTTAGGAAACGGGAAGAGCTTGAAACCATAGGGATCTTCGTGGCCATATGGGAGACAGGGGAAGAGACGCTTTCTCATATATTTTGCAAAACGTAGCTTCCTTTGCTGTTTCTGCGTGACTTATTTAAATGGATGGTTACAATGTTTAACCTATTTACTAATTAATAAAGAAGATGTAAAGTTTTTAATTAACTTATTGATGATGTGGCAATTTTATAGAAAACATTCAAAAAGCTGACATGGCATGCTTAGAAGAAAGGTTAAAAGAGCTGATGTGGACACTAAGGAGCCTCAAAACTCTATTTTTATTAGTGATAGATTTGTGCTCTGGTTTTTTTTTGCAAATTTATATCTACAGGTCATACTTGAACCAAAAGTAAACATAAGGACCCTGTTTGCAAAATGTTGAAGTGTTGTTCAGATGCTACTTGGAATCTAGTTCAGATTTTTTCCAAGAGAGAGAAAGAAAGAAACACATTCGAAGTTGCAGAAATTACAGTAAATACATAGAGATACAGTCGGAACTTGCTTTAATCAAAGACATAAACTGTGCCCTCCTTTTACTTTTGTCTTTGTAAGAATCATCTTTATTGTTTTTCTGCAATCATCATAGGTAAAAATTATTACCCACATATCTCTCCTCACTGCCCATGTGTGCTTGTTATGTCGATTACGCAATTGACAAGTTTAGCTCTAGAGTTGTCTCATCTGTTTATAGTTTGCGCACCATGTGTTTGTATATATGCGTAAGAGAGCTGCTTGCTTCTGAATTTCCTACTTTCTATGGATTTATTTTTGGGTTTTTGATTAAATGTTTCGACTTTTGAGATAACCCAGTATTAAAATTTGAATATTTTCTTTGATTTTGTTTAGGATCAAGAATATGACTTACTGAGAGATTTGGCGGGTAATGATGGCGCTAAGTCAAATGGTTCCTTCCTCTTCAGACAAGCTTTTCTTTTTCTCCACCTCCTTCCTCCCTTCAATCCCTTTGGAGATCCGCAGATGTAACCTAAATACCAAAACCAGTTCCAAGAAACTCAGAAGTTTGTCTTTTGACATCTCATGTTCAGCTCACAAGATTGTTCAGAGTCCATCTTTAGACAGACATGTAGTGAAGCAGAACAGAGTTCGGTTTGTGCAGAAGTTGAAAACTTTACTTCTCTCTAAACCAAAGCATTTCATTCCAATTCAAATCCTCTACAAATGCCGATCTTACCTCTGCATTGAAAATCCTCGCACGATTCTCCCCATGATCCGTCGGTATCCCACAATTTTTGAACTGTTTACAACACCTACTCCACATTTGCCTATGAATGCCACTAAGCCCTTATCTCAACTCTGTGTCCGTTTGACATCGGCTGCATCATCCCTTGCAATGCAAGAATTGAATCTGAAGTCTGAAATTTCTGATAAGTTGGCTACTAAGCTTCAGAAGCTACTGATGTTATCATCTCACCGCAGGTTGCTTTTGTCTAAACTGGTTCACATTGGTCCGGATTTTGGCTTCCCTCCTAATTTCAGGTCCCGGCTATGCAATGACTACCCGGACAAGTTCAAGACTGTGGATACTTCTTATGGAAGAGCACTTGAGCTTGTCTCGTGGGATCATGAATTGGCGAACCAAATGCCATCTCCTGAAGTTGATAGGGGTTTGATTGTTGATCGTCCTTTGAAGTTCAAGCGTTTGAATCTTCGAAAAGGTTTAAATTTGAAGAGGCGGCACCAAGACTTCTTGATAAAATTTGGAGAATCACCTGATGTGTGTCCTTACAAAATGTCATCTGAATGTCTGGCAAACGAGTCAATTGAGGCGGAGAAGCGAGCTTGTGCAGTTATAAGAGAAGTGTTGGGCTTAACGGTTGAGAAAAGGACTTTGATTGACCATTTGACACATTTCAGGAAGGAGTTTGCTTTACCAAACAAGTTGAGAGCACTGATAGTGAGACATCCAGAGCTATTCTATGTGAGTATAAAAGGCACGAGAGACTCTGTGTTTCTTGTCGAAGCATACAATGACAATGGTGATCTTCTGGAGAAAGATGAGACATTAGTGATAAGAGAACGTTTGATAGATCTTATTCAAGAAGGAAAGAGAATTAGACGTGAACGGAGAAGGAAAGGCGCCATACTTGGCAATAAAAGCATGGAAGAATATAGCAATAATGATAACAGAGATGAAGCCATTGATGATTATAATAGTGATCTGGATGATGAATATGAAGATGGGTTCGAGAATTTATTTGATTCAGAAAATTTAGGTGTGGAATATCATTTCGATGAAGAAGATGATGACGAAGCATGGGTTAGTGGTGAAAGTGTAGAATATTGGAGTAAAAAGTTTTCTTCTTCTGGTAGTAACAGTGATGAAGCAAAGAGCACTTTGGAATCATGGTGATGGAAATTGTTAAAAAGAGAAGAATAATCCATCAATGTTTTGATATTGTATACTCAGAAAATTGTAGGCAATTACACAATAACATAATGTTTCTGTCGTTATCTTATTCCCATTGGCTTTAGACAAGATCTAGAAGTGAATTAAGCGTACAAAACTGTCTATTTTCCCTTTCTTATTTGCTCAACTGCTGTTCGAGTCTCTCAATTGCTGCACCAACACCACTTGTGACCTCGCCATGGTGGCTGGTCTCGTTATTGCCTTCGTTTGCTTTCTCCATGAGCTTCAGTTGTAACCAACCTGTCAAACCAATACGATTTTCACTTAGTTTTTACCAATTTCAGTACTCTTTTGAGTCTCTCTTTCTCTTATATGGTAACAACTTGTAAGAAATATAATGCAAATGGCAAAGTATTTACCAAGAGGGAAGCAGACTGTGGCTCCAAGAACTGAACCAAGCAACACATTCCGTGCACGCCATGCGAGAGACCCAGGCACTGTGACATTTGAATTAGAGATAATGATATGTTAGGAAACGAAAAACTTAACATCCTGAATCTGATACACCATAAATCCAAAAGAGGATGCAGAGAGTGTGGGATGTATCAGTACTGATAAGGCCAAATACTGCAGCAGTAGCTGAACCAGCTCCTACGACATTGAAAACATCATGAACTCCACGCGTCTCAACGAAAAAGTTTTGTAGACTGAAGAATGAAGCAGTGAACATTCCAAGGCGCATCCCTCCAATAAGGGAGCCACGAGTTACTCGGATAAACCTTTTCTCCATTGCATCTCGCATCAATCTGTGTTGTTCACGCTTATCCTGTGTACTACCCATCTTCAACATCACTTCTGCATCCTTGCTCTGTTTGAAACCACAGACACCGATTTTAGCATACGAGCTCGATTCAGCTAAAAGTCTTAAACTTTGATATCTTATGAGTTCAGTTTAGAACCAGAAGTCACTAAATTACTAGCATGAAACATAAATCTCAAGGAGGATACGTCGCAAAAGGCATCTCAGAGTATACTTTAAATGCTATAGAATCATTTAAACCAATCTTCTTCCTGAGAAGTAACGAACTTTAATCTGTAATTGAATGGAGACATACCACAGAAGCAGAAGCCTCTTTGCTCCCTCCATATAGCAATCCAGCAAATACACCAACAACAGTTGCAGTTCCCCAGTTGGGAGTTCCAGCTAATCTTGAAGAACTCTGTTTCACATAACAACAATGAGCAATCAAACCACAAGTAAACTATGAACCACTTAAAACCCTAATTATGATCTAGATTCTTGAAATGATGATCATAAAGGACACAAATTTCGAAAGCTTTGCCTCTAAGAAGGATATTATCACAGGGAAATCGACAAGAAATACAATTTCAATCAAGTACTCCCGATTCGAATGATCTACTCTATGCATTTGAACATTAAAACCCTGAACCAGTTTTTGTAGCTTTAAGGAATCGTAAGAGAGAGAACAAAGATCTCACGCCTGGGACGGTTTCTTCGGGTTTTTCCACCGCTTCCATTGATCAAACTGTCTCAAGTCTCCACTGTAAATGCGAAAAATGAATTTTTAATCTTCACTACAGGTAGAAGACGACCAGAACAGTTTTCATTCATCGCCGGCGATCAATCATAAACCGATCGAATTTTCCTTAACCGGTTTAATTTGTCCCAACCACTCGATTAGACCAATTTGTTTTTTTTTTCCCTCCGAAACGACGTGGTTTTGCTGTATTTCTTGCGCCTTTTTCTTCTGCTTTGTTTTAGCCGCCGGGAAAAAAAATCGGCGGAGAGAGTTGCCATGGACGCAGCACATTGCTATCTCGAAGGAAACGCCGACGCCGTAGAATTCTGTCCTCACGAACCTTACGCAAACTTGCTTGCAGCTTCTACTTACACACTCCAAGAAGGAGATCGTCCCTCTCGATCCGGGTCTGTGTATCTATTTGATGTCGGACATGTGGAAGATGTTGGCTTAAATCTTCTTCAGAAAATTGACACCGCCGGAGTTTTCGATATCCGGTGGAGTCGAGGCGGAGACGTGGCGCTTGCTCAGGCTGATGCTGATGGATGCTTGAGAGTTTACAAGATAGATGACACTGAAGATAAAGGTACTGAGTTTTTGATCTTGTAGCTCTTGCATTAGAGATTAGAGTAGATTAAATTGGAAACTTATGGTTAAAGCTTGTTCTTTTGATGCTGCTGATGATTTTAGTAGAATAAAGTCAGAATTTTTAATCAAAGTAGCTGAGTAATCTGTTGAAACAAGATTGGATCTTTGTTCTTAAGATGCATCTAAGTTCTGTTTTGTTGGTAATATGAGTAAAGTTGTGTCCTTGAAACAGGCAACTCTCTGAAAGAAGTCTCTGGTGAAAATATCAGCTCATCAATGTGTCTTTGTTTGGATTGGGATCTATCGTCAACATCAATCGTAGTTGGTTTATCAGATGGCTCTGCTTCAGTTGTTTCATTCACTGATTCTAAGCTAGAAACAGTTCAAGAATGGAAAGGACATGATTTTGAGGTTTGGACAGCCTCATTCGATCTCAACAATCCTAATTTGGTCTATACTGGATCAGATGATTGCAAGTTCAGCTGTTGGGATATCAGAGATACTCCGGCTAACAATCGGGTTTTTCAGAATTCCAAAGTTCATACAATGGGTGTTTGTTGTATTTCACCAAACCCAAGTGATCCTTACTCTATATTCACCGGAAGTTATGATGAAACCTTAAGAGTTTGGGACACAAGGTCTGTTTCGAGACCTGTGAATGAAACATCGGTGTCTCTAGGTGGAGGAGTGTGGAGAATCAAGCACCATCCTTCTCTGAGCGGTGTTGTATTGGCGGCTTGTATGCATAATGGTTTTGCTGTAGCGAAGGTTAGTGATGGGAAGGCTGAAGTAATGGAGACTTATAACAAGCATGAATCTCTTGCTTATGGAGCAGATTGGTACAGAGGAAAAGATCAGAAGCAAAGCCTTGTGGCAACTTGCTCGTTCTATGATCGGCTTCTTCGAGTATGGATGCCAGAAACTTCATTTGAGCTCTGATATTCCTGGATCCTTTTTATTGTTGCCTAGATTGTTGAATTTCAGATTGCTATTACAAAGTCATTTCCAGAAACAAAGTTCCTTTTTTTTTTTCCGAAAGCCAAAGCCTAACGAACCACACGCAGAGTTTTCATTTTGTGGAATTGAGCATGGGGATATAGTGAGTTCACTCCTTTGGCTTTAGACCCAATACCGCTATGCCACCACACGCTGGTTCAAAATCAAAATTCTTGCTATAGCAACACAACGGCAGAAAGAAACTAAATCAGTGTTTACTCTTATCAATTTTCCATTAACCAAACCCCAACATGAAGAGCAAACTTTCGATGTTATTTTGTAAAACAGAGTTAAACAACGACACTGATCCTTATTTATTTCGTTACATGACAATACCTTTCTCATGATTTAAACATAACATTCTTCTGCACACACTTTATCTTAGAAGTCCGAAGACACCGGTTTCTAGTTCCATCAAAGCTGAGCAGAGTTATTGGCTATAGCACCAGCTTCAGTAAGTAGAGGCACAAGCTTGCCTTGCTTGTTACTCTCTAACACTTCTGCAAAACCCAAATAAAAACAGTTACTTATATTTTCGACATGAATCTCACTAAGGTGTAGAGAGCTTGTCTAGTTTTCTCTTACTATCGCATCCACCGATATGTTTTTCTTTGATGAAGACGTTTGGAACAGTGCTCTGCCCAGTCCACTCTGCTAGAGCTGATTGGATCTCACCTCCATCACCTGTTTAAGTAGAGATCAGTAGTAAATTTGCATCAAGATAATCCAAATGTCATTAGACAAGTATATGAGTTGACAGGATTTGGTTTCTTACTCATCTCATCGAGCTCCAATACTTTAAAACTTGCTCCTAGCTGTGTCAACAACTGCTTCACCCTCTGGCAATAACCACAGTAGGTCTTACTGCGAAATAGAACATGGATTGGATCAGAGCTAAGACGTAAGACGTTACAAGTCAAGAGTAAACTTCTCACCAACCTTAAGACCAACTCAAAAAACAAAAAGAGAGCAGAATGTAAAACGCCGAGATGTAGATCCTTATAGAACCTAGCAAAAACTAGACTGAATCCTTGGACATCCATATATTGTATGTCTATGGAAACGCAAAAAACAACGTATGGCCTAATTCTAATGAAGCAACTCTACGAAACGAGCCCACGACGATCCAACGGTATCTCTGCGTGGAATAGCAGCAGAATCTCCAGAAACAGCACAAAGTACAAACCCAGACGTAAAGACTCAAGCTTTCGATACATAGAGACAAAGTCATCGTAAGATGAGGGCAATACCCAAATTTATCAACGGAAGACAACAAATACATAATCATGGAAAGAAAGAAAAAAAACGAAACCCAGATGAAAAAGACGGGAAATTTTGAATTATTAAAACCTGAAGACAACGACAGGGTACGCGGAGACGATCTCTTTGGCTTTGTTCATCACCACTTCCATCTCTTCCTTGCTCAATCGGTTTCCACTGAACATAGAACCCATTTCTTCTCTAGCGAATGAGTATATAAGGATCTATCAGAAATCGTACAGAGCAACCCCTACACCTACAGATGTCTTCAGCTCGAGTTTCGTGCCAGTCTTGCTGGCAAAACCAGGAATTGAATATCACACGGCGTTTACTTTTGACAAAAGAAAATGTCTTTACTTTTTATTGAGATTTCGTCGACTAAAACAATATTATTTATTTTATTCGATCTTATCATCCCATTCAATTATTTAAGAATGATATGTGGTCAAGTTTCTTCTATAACTCACTCAGCTACTCTGTTGTCTTTGAACCTTTGTTGAATTCCAAAAATAGGATGACTTGAGAGCAAGCAAAAAAGTCATTTGCATAACTCAGCTCCTCTTATGATCATTTCTTTATAGTTTCCTCTGGGTTTTATATTGTGTAATAAGGACAAGATGGGAGGTTGTGTCTCCATACAAATCTCATGTGATCAACTGATCAACAATGTCTGTAACTGCTTAAGCAGAAACAGAGGTTATGTTCATGGCCTTGATCACAATCTCGCAGCTCTGCAGAGAGACGTCGAGGAGATTGAGCAAAGACGAGGAGATTTGTTGAGGAAGATTGTGTCCGCAGAAAAAAGAGGTTTGCAACGACTTAATTTTGTGCAAGGATGGGTTTCAAAGGTTGAAGAGATAGTACCTCGAGCTAACGAATTGCTCAAGATGAGATCTGTTCAAGTCCGAAGGTTGTGTCTTTGTGGGTATTGTTCCAAGAATCTTGTATCAAGTTACCGTTATGGGAAGAGAGTAAAGAAGATAGTAAAAGCAATTGAGGTTCTTAGATCTCAGGGATATTTCGAGGTGGTAGCTGAGAGAGCTCTTGTGACTAGAGTGGAAGAGAGACCTACTAGTTGCTATGGAATCAATGCTTGAGAGTACGTGGAACCGTCTAATGGAAGATAAGATTGGGATTCTGGGTCTTCATGGTATGGGCGGAGTGGGTAAAACTACACTTCTCAGTCATATCAACAATAGATTCTCTAGAGTTGGGAATGATTATGATATTGTGATTTGGTTTGTGGTTTCGAAAGACTTACAGATCCACAGGATCCAAGATGAGATATGGGAGAAGTTACAGTGTGATAATGAGGAGTGGAAACAGAGAACAGAAGACAGAAAAGCTTCTGACATTTTTAATGTCCTAAAGCAACAAAAGTTTGTGTTGTTGTTGGATGACATATGGAGTAAAGTGGATTTAACAAAGATCGGAGTTCCATTTCCAAGCAGAGAAAACGGATGCAAGGTAGTATTCACTACTCGGTTAAAAGAAATATGCGGGCGAATGGGAGTTGACTGCGATGTGGAAGTGCGTTGTTTGGCACCAGATAATGCATGGGATTTGTTTGCAAAGAAAGTCGGAGAGACTACACTAGAAAGCCATCCAGATATTCCCATACTCGCAAGAACAGTTGGTAAAAAGTGTCGCGGTTTACCGCTAGCTCTAAATGTCATTGGTGAGACAATGGCATACAAACGGACATTACAAGAATGGCGTCTAGCAATCGATGTTTTGACTTCATCTGCATCTGAGTTTTCAGGTATGGAAGATGAGATTCTTCCTATTCTAAAGTACAGTTATGATAATCTAAAGAGTGAGCAACTCAAACTGTGTTTCCAATACTGTGCTTTATTCCCAGAAGATTATAACATTGAAAAAGAGGATTTGGTAGATTATTGGATAGGTGAGGGATTCATAGATGGAAATAAAGGTAGAGCTGAGAACCAGGGTTATGAGATTATTGGTAGTCTTGTTCGTTCATGTATGTTGATGGAGGAGAATCAAGAAACAGTGAAGATGCATGACGTTGTCCGTGAAATGGCTTTGTGGATAGCATCTGATTTTGGAGAGCGAAAAGAAAACTTCATGGCACTAGCGGGTTTCCAATTGAAGAAAATACCTGAGATCAAGAAGTGGAAAGCTACGAGAAGGGTATCACTGATGTTTAACCGTATTGAAACTATACTTGAGACTCCTGAGTGCCCGCAACTTATAACTTTATTCCTGCAAAACAACAACTGGTTGAATTATATCTCAGGTGAATTCTTTCGGTTTATGCCAACACTAGTTGTTCTAGATCTATCAAGGAATTCGAAACTCAGTCATTTGCCGAAGCAAATATCAGAATGCGTCTCATTGCAGTACCTGAGCTTATCACGTACAGGGATAAAGGTTTTGCCTGTTGGTTTTCTAGAGTTGAAAAAACTTATATACCTGAACTTAGAGTACACCCGGGTGGTAGAGTGTATTTCTGGCATATCGGGATTATGGAATCTGAAAGTTTTGAGGTTATTTGTATCCGGATTCAAGGAAGATCTCTGTGTTGTGGAGGAGTTGCAGGTCTTGGAAAATTTGCAAACCTTAACAATAAACCTTAGTCTTGCTTATGTTCTAAAAAAATTTCTAAGTAGCCAAAGGTTGGCAAGCTGTACACAAGTTCTGCGCATAGAGAATCTTGATCCGCAATCATCTGAAATTTCATTTGTTACTTCTATGGATAATCTTCGAGAGCTTTATCTGGAACACTCTGACATCTCTGAGATCAAGATAGAGGAGGAGGTTTTGCCTCTGGACAGCCTAAGTATTCCATTCTTCCCAAATCTCACTCGTGTGTCTTTAGAATTCTGCAAAGGTTTGCGAGATTTGTCATGGCTGCTCTTTGCACCGAATCTTACTATTCTACGAGTAATGTCAGCAAACCAACTAGAAGAGATAATAAGCAAAGAGAAAGCTGAACAGCAAAGTCTTATTCCATTCCAGAAACTTAAAGAGTTGCATTTAGAAAACGCTAAGATGCTCAAATACATCCACTGGAGTCCTCTCCCATTTCCCTACTTGCAGAAAGTTTTGGTCAAGGAATGCTCAGAGCTAAGACGACTTCCACTTGACTCCACGAGTGTCCCAAAAGGTGATCTTGTCATAGAGGCACCCGAGCCTTGGATACAATCCCTAGAATGGGAAGATGAAGCTGCAGAAAACCGTTTTATGCCTTCAATCAAGGTCATTTGACTCATTTCTCTCGCCTCCTCTATCAAAGCTTCTTTTCAGTTAGTTATTTTGATCTCTTTTTTTTTTCTTTTTCTTCTGGTTGATTTAGGCTTTTCCGCTGTGGAGCATCAACATAGATGGCCTCTGAGGCTACCAAAAGGAATTCCTCTTGCGGAGTTTTGAACTTAGAGTCTTCCGGTCCAGTGTAAGAAACAAATGAGAATTATGGAGATCAAAGGAAGCTGCCCAAAGCTCAAAATCGTGCCCTTTTCATTCTTGGAGTGTTTCTAGCTTGGAATCAATGAGTGAAAACAATTGAAGCAGAGGCATCTGATAGACTAACAGCTACGGATGTTGATAATGGATCCCAACACAGAGAAAAGACACATGGATATGCTGATTCTTTCACTGGAGACTTCTCTCAGAGGATAACAATCTACACAGATTATTTACAAGTAAACAAAACATCATTCAAGAAAAAAGAAACATCCTTTTCTTCTAATTTTCCAATCACATTGCGCTAAAGTTCCTATTTTGTTTTACTCAATCAGTGAGTTGTTTAATTTAGAAAGAGTTCTAAGTGAAAATTCCAGTAAAAATCAAAACTTTAACCACTTTCTTCACTCTTATCTACCCGGTAAAATTTCAAGCATTTATCAGCATTAGGTTGGGCAGAGCAAATGTTAAGCGCATTTTTGAATCATCTGATTTCTTACCTAAAACCTGAAACTCGCGTGGCTCGTTGGCCTGAGAATCGACGACGACGAAGGGAAGAAGAATTGATTGCGACGGTGAAGTGAGACAGTAACCTCCGGAAAATTATTAATTAAAACCACGAACCGACCGGTTAAAGCTACAAGTCCGGTTAGTTTAGCTGATTTATTCGTCGGACCGGGTTTAAAGAAGAAAAGAAGAAGAAATTGATTTGACCTGTGAAGTAAGAGGAGGAGATATATTAGTAACGGCGCAGAACAAAAGACAAAAAAGTTTATGGATTTTGGAACAAGAGCGAAACCTAGACAGACAGAGCTGTGTAAGATGGAGATTTGTCCAAATTGTACAAACCAACAACACCTAAGCTAAGCAGCCATTGCTCTCTCACCATATACCCCATATAGTCTTTCTCCTCAATTTCTCCGGAATTTTTCAAATTTCTTCTCTGCTCGTTTTTCCTAGACAGTTTCTCGAGGAGGAAAGTTTTCTCTTTGTGTGTATTTTTGATCATGGGTTTTTGCCCGTTTATGTGATAAATCGATAAGTGGCATCAACTGTGTATTATTTCCTTCCCCGGCCATGGCTTCTAAACTTGTGTCTTCTTTGGTTCCATCTTTTTTCTCACCGTTTCAACCTCGCAATTCCTTTCAGGTGACATTTCTTTTAATCAATCTTCCTTAATTTCTGCTCAGCCTTTAGATTTTCTTCTTTGCTGCATCTGTGTTTCTTTCGTTTAGATAATGTGGTTTTAAGACATTGAACCAATAATGTTATTCAAGTATTCATGTGATCTAGCTTGGAAAACTTAGTTGAGACATTAAGAATACTAAAATCAATGAGTCTCTCAAGTGGATTTTTTGAAAAGATAGTGTTTGCAATTCTTACTTAAAAGTTTAATTCGGACAATGCAGTTTCTGCTCTCTCCACATTATGCCTAGAGAAAACCGGAATTTCCATTTGATCAATATGCTTATTAGGTTATGATGAAATGAAATCAAGTGTTTCTGTCACTGTCACTTGTTGTTGATGTGGTTATTACCTGCTGTTTCTCGGTCGGTCTTATGAACGCCATGTTTATGGATATTTGCTGACATTCATCTTTTCCAAACTCCAGTTTCGTTCATCGCGTCATCAGCCTGCTCTTATCCATTGTTACCATTCTCTGCATCTTAAAACTGATCAAAGTAAGCTCTTTTTGTTACTCTTTAGTTTTTTTTTTCGCTTCCGGGTATAAGTTATGACTTGTGAGTAAGTTTTCTGATTGTTTTTCATTCATTATGAACAGTTAGGTCTCTTCACAGTTCCTTCAGAGACCATAAACCAAGAAAAGTCTCCCGAAAGAGAGCTTATTTGGCTCTTGCTATTTCAGAAGAACAGTTCCGATACACTGACCAAACACCCGACAATCCAGAAACAGTAAGTCCCCAAATCGGCCCCGAAGCTACACCTCGAGATGGTAGTTCAACTATCCAATACAATGGAAATGATGGAAAACCAGGTTTCATTTCGTTTTACAATCCTCGTATTAAAACAGAGGATATCATTGTCCCTCCTGAAGCACAAAGTACATGGGGACGCTTTCTCTGGCTCATTGGTCCTGCTGTCTTAGTTTCTTCTTTCATTTTACCTCCGATTTACTTACGACGAATAGTCTCAGCAGTTTTCGAAGACTCTTTGCTCACAGGTTCTTCTTGCTTCTCTCTTTTGATATACTACTCAACTTCTCTTCCCATAGTTGCAGAGAGAAAGTCATTTTGAACTTTTCTTCCTCTATTTACAGACTTCCTCATCCTGTTCTTCACCGAGGCTCTCTTCTATTGTGGAGTCGCCTCTTTTCTTGTGATAATAGACCGTTCAAGAAAATCATCCGGAAAAGTTCCCCAAAACCAAACCAATCCTTCTCAGTTAGGACAAAGAATCTCCTCTGTAGCAACATTAGTGCTTAGTCTTATGATTCCAATGGTGACAATGGGATTCGTCTGGCCATGGACTGGACCTGCAGCATCAGCTACTCTTGCACCATACCTTGTTGGTATCGTTGTGCAATTTGCCTTCGAACAGTACGCTAGATATCGGAATTCTCCATCATCTCCTGTCATCCCCATCATCTTTCAGGTATGTAATCACTCTTTTCCAATACAAAATATTTCACTTTAACACACTTTTGAAGGAATCTTTTTTGGTTTTGTAGGTATACAGACTTCATCAGCTGAACAGAGCGGCACAATTAGTAACAGCATTGTCATTTACGGTTAAAGGAGCAGAGTCAACAGTTAATAATCTGGCAATCAAGAAATCACTGGGTACGCTTTTGAATGTGATACAGGTTTTAGGTGTGATTTCAATCTGGTCTATATCAAGCTTCCTCATGTGGTTATCATCACCTTCCCAAAACTAGTCTTGATGTATGAAACAGCTTTCTTGCTAAATTACAGTCCAGGTCAAATTACAGAAAACAAAGATATAACAGACTTGTTTTAAGTTCCTAACTGTAAAAAATTGTTTACGGTTCAAAGATAAAGGTTATGCTTCCATAAGCTTTTAGCATACTCCGAGGCTTACGATATGACTCCACAATACATTTTGTTGGAATAAAGGAGTAATTGAAAAACTGTCAAAAAGATTTTCTATTTATGGTTATTGGATTTTCTTACTAAATATAGTTTGGATTTACTTTTGGGGGAATGTCTCCTTGTCTGAAAAAAGTCCATAATTGTTCCGTTAAAATTCCTTTATTCATTCCATAATGTTTGCAATTTCATCCCAACTTTTCAACTTTCTCAAAGTTATCGCTTAATCCTCTTATTTCTCAAGTCTCAGACTATTGTCTATATATCAAGTATCATAGTCATTTCCACCTAAAACTTCACCCAACCAAATTACTTCAGATTATGTTTAAAACTAATTACAGTTTTAGAAAGTGAAGACAAAAGTAAACCAAATTACCTCAAAGATTATTAACCATCCCTAAATTAGATACTTTAATAAAGATTTTTTAAAAAACGGGGTTTAAAATATGGAACGAACATTAATGTATGCCATTAAGGTAAAAAATCGATCTCAATATTACTGAAAAAGATATTGAAAAGCGATCTTTTACACACCGAAGGGTCAAACATGAAAGGCACTTAAAAATCAATATGCGCAAAAGATGGCCGCTCTGCCTACGAAAACGACATGGCATGCGGATGGAAGATTTTTGCACCATCATATCATATGTCTAAAGATAATACACAAATATATATTTAAAAAAAACTTTACGTGGATTCATATCGAAAAACATAAAAGAGAATATATCCTATCTTGACTGTGAAAAACAAAACAACTATAAATACTACTGGAATGGTAGAAGAACACCGAAAATCAAAGCCTAAAATTCAAATTATCATAAAATAGTGACTTCTTTCTCTCAAGATCCAGATCTGTTCCCAAACAAGACCAACTAACTACTAATGAATTTCCTATGATAAACATATCACCAACATTTACGTTAGCAACAACACATGTTTTATACACTTAGAGAATAGTTAGAACCAAAGGAAACAAAAAAAAAACAAAAAAACTAGAGAATGAAGATGGAATAAGGAGGGAGACACAAAGGAGGCTTTTAAAGGATTATGAGGGGATATGCAACGGAGGTTTTGGTTTATATAGAAGGGCTTGGAAATTAGGTCAATGAGATGGAGCTAGCTGTTATTTTAGTCGGTGGAAATATAAATAGAAATGGAAATAAACATAAACTGGAAATAATAGAAAAGAGAAGGAAATTTATCTTCTAAATAAAGAAGGAAATCTGCCCGGTAAATTAAACAATTCAGCAACTTGTTTGAACAAGGCAGTCTCGAGACATGTTCCCGGTTCATTTTGGTTTACTAGATTTCGGTTTTTTTTTGGTGGGTTAAAATTTATGCATCAATTTAAACAGGTCAGAGTGCCCACGGCCCACCATTGTTTTACAAAAAGCCCACTCTAGTAACGAGGCCGACATGAACCTAATGAAAGGACTAAGTTTCGGTTTTAGTTTGCTTAATATGGTTTCTTTCAATATTTTTTTAAAATTCATTACGATAAAAAAAAATGTTATTTACGTGCTAAAAATATTATAACTAGATCAAACAAATATTAGCCATTAATTTCTAAATTCTATTATTTGTTTGCAGAAAATACTACAAATTTCGGAAAAAACGGTAATTTAATTAAATAAAGTAATAAAATTGCATACGAAAACGACGACGCATAGAGGGAGTTCCCTTTGAGATTAACCGCATATGCCTGCAATCTCCTCTCCTATCTTTTGCAATCCCCTCTCTCTCTCTCTCTCTCTCTCTCTATCCGGAGGCTTCCCCCTTTCTCCTTCCCTCTAAAATTTCCAATCTTTCTCATTTGCTTTTTGTTTCAAATCTTCAAGCTTTTCACTAGGGTTCTTGCTCTTTCTTCTTCTTCTGCAAAATTCTCTTCCCTTGTTTGTTAATTTCACGGACGAACAATCCTCCAAGACAACGTGCTCATGATTGAGGTCGGTTCTTTTGCTCTTTCCCACTCAATTTCTACGCAACTCTATCCGAATCTTCATTCTCTTCTATGGCTTCGGGTACTTTTTCTCGGGAGATATAATATGATTTGTTGATGGAAAACAAAAACCAACGATTTTTCCCGGTTCCTTGTGGTTGCTTTAGATTTATAGTTTAGCATAATATTAATCAGAGTTGGGGAATTGGTTGTTGGAGAAGGCTTTTGGTAGCTGAGAGGATTTTGAAAATTCAATATTTATGAATTTTTGAGTTCGCTAACGAGGTCGGTCTTAGTTTGGATTTTGCTCACAAGTAAATTTGTTGTGATTGTCCATGGAATTTACATTTTAATGTTCTATGGTAGCTACTTGTGATTCGATGGTTACAATCATCTATTTCAATCCTTTCTATAGTCTCAAAATCATTTCTTGGATTTTGGTTTGATATTGTGGCAACTTGTTTGCCTATGAATTTTTGGTTTTCATATTATTGCTACGTGTCCGATAGTGTTTCTTTTCTTCGAATTGGATTACTGAGGCCTAGAAAAGCCATTTGGAATCTAGGAATACCGATTTTGAGTTTGCAAACTGATGTCTTTTGGGCTCAGATCTTTGTTTATATGAGCTACATAGATTACTACTGTGTTATGCGAGAGATGGTGTTATTGGCTTATGTTTCTCGTGTTATTGGTTCCAAGTTCTTACACGCTTGGGGTTTTCCTTTGTCCTACTGTTATTATGTTACTAAAGTTGTTTGTGTAAATGATGGACAGGTTGTGACCTTTGAGTAAATGATTCACTGCTCATCTGGAGACAATGGTGTTGGTAACCCATAAATTGCAGGTATCTTCAACATCAATCTTAAAAGTTCTTAGTTCCGTGTCATTTTGCATCTCTGTAACGGTCATGTCTGCAAATGGTTGTACCTTCCGTTTCACTATTGTTAATCCTTTTGTATTTTAGTTGCCACTCTAGAAATATAGATGTTTATTGTCTGTTATCTCATGTAGGGTTCACATGTCTCGTTTCCTTGGAGTTCACCAACATGGACCAAAGGATTGAATTTAAAGAGGCCTGTTATGACAGTGCACTTTGTTGGGAGGAAAGACAAGCAGTTAAAATTGAAGCAAAGTTGTTGTTTTAGGTGAGTATCCTATTCCACAAGTGCCTGTTTATTTCCTTCATATGGACATTTACAGAACAGGGTACTGCTTAGTTTGAGACTCACAGCTCTCTCCGTACTCTAGGAAGGTAGATACTTAGTTATTGTGGATTGAAATGTGCTTCTATATAGGCGGAGACCTAATTGTTAGCTAACATATTCCTTGTTAGATACTGAGACGTGGTTTACTGCATGGAATCTGATGTACTCCATAATAGGCTTAGGACCACTTAGGAAACTATATAGATACTTAGTTGCAATATCCCTTTGCTGTTGATTCTTGGAATCATGAGATTCTGTGAAATTCTTTTGCAGTTTAGGGTACCCTTGCAATGGGGGATTGAAAGCAAAACCTTTCAGAGTTACATCTTTCAAAGGTGGCATCCAAAATAATGAATCAGGAGGAGGAAGTGAGGGTGGGAAGAAAGGTACTAATAACTCAGTCAAACTATCTTATCGTTCAGATGATGATGAAAATAACGTGAACGGCTCTCCAAAGGCGCAAAACACATCGATTTCCTATACCTCAGAAACAGAGGATTCGATCACCGGGCAGCCTGCTATTCAGAAACTATTCAAGAAATGGTTAACAATGCTGCGCACACAGTCACCGGTTCAAGTTACTGACGAGACTTTGGGAGGAGAACAGATTCCACAAACGACGAAGCCAGAAACTGAAACAGAAATCCGGAAAACAGAAAGTCTTCAGAGTACAAAACATACAGTTTGGTCCTTGTTTTGGAGTCTAGACGCAGCTATCAAGATTCCGTTGCTGTTATTGTAAGTATCAGCATCAAAGCATCTTTTTCTTTTGTTTGATGGGGTAATCTAGAATGAATTATCCTAAAATCCACAACAATTCAATAGTGGAAAATCAACAAACTTATAATCAAAAACTGTCTTCAAGAGTGTCACAACTACTTTCTTTTCTCCAAGTTCCTTGTATTTGTATTGATTATACTTTCACCTTGACCATTTTGCAGTGTTCCAGCTTTCCTAGCTGTTAACGCCATCTATGGAGCTGAAGTTACAAAGGAGTTATCCCCTATGTGGGTGGCCGGTCCCTTGATCGTCGCCCTTTATATCAAAATGTTCCAAGGGCTATGTGCCCTTTACGCCTTCTGCTTCAACCAAACCATCAAAATGATAAGAAACCTACCTTCTTATTACCTTGTAGCATACCATTATATTGCCCATGGAAAGCTCAGAGACGACGTGAAAGCTCTAGTTTTTGGACCAGTGGTGGCCATCAAGAATGCAGACTACAAAGAGCTCACGCGCACCAAGCTGAAACAGTTCCAAGAATGGATCATTGAGAAATACTTGGATTTTGTTGAATCGATATGGCCTTATTACTGCAGAACTATCAGATTCCTGAAGAGGGCTAACCTGATATGAAGCTCTTCAACATGGAACCCTCATATTCTGACTTCTCTATGGTCTGTAATTTTTTCTTCTCTATGCTTTTTTGTTGTGTTTGGTTTACTATTCATAATTTTAGGAAGGCTTTTCATGTGGATGCTGTTGTCTCTATGTATACTGCTACCTTTTTTGAGGTTTTACAATGAGTTCTTTTACTATAATGGTTCCACTATAATCCATAGTTTAGATATACACATTTATATAGACATGTTTAGAGGCACAACAACAGAAGAAAAAACTAGTCTTTAAAGGTCTCCTATAAACTCTTTAGCTCCTGAAATTAGATGGTAACGTTTCTTCAGTGAAGTACTCCTTTCTCACAGTCTCTGCTGAGCAAAACTTGACCTTTACATAAACCAAACTATATAAATACAGATCCCCTGAGCAAACCCGTAAATCAAACAGGATCAAAACTTAGTAATCTGGTATGGAAGTTACCAGGGAAGCGTATTGCTTCACCAACGGCTTGGTGAATTGCCAAATTGGCTGGAAAATAAATGGGGCATCTACGAAAAGGACTTCATCCAATCGGCTTGGATAGTAATAGTAAAATACGTCAAACTGCACAAGCAAAAACGATGGAAAAGAAAACAATACGATCAAAGATTTGTTCTTCTTGGTCACTAGATCACCTGTAAGAAGATAGAAATACCAGGAAAGTCAAGAACTTAAGATCTGCATTCTGAGATCCGAATCCACGGAGATCAAATATCCCAAGTATCTTGTGTTGTCCTGCTGGTAGCTTACTTAAAGCTTTTTCAAGTAAGAACACACAAAGCTTTTCATCTTCTACTGGATCAAGCAGCTGCAAAACGCCAGATATTTCACAAATCCTTAGCTATTGTAAAACTTCATAGCGGAAACATAATACCAGAAAAAACAAAAGTGTCTGACTTGCCCCGGGAATGTGCTTTGCAGGAGCTACAATAACCACTGGTCGACCTTTAACATCTAGAAAACCATGGACATAGGCTTTTCCTGTGTCAGTAGCGGCTTTGATAGAATCTTCAGATAGTTCATTAACCTTGAACTCATGACGCCATTTCTAAGCTTTTAAGTAAGGATCACGTAGAATTCAACATGATCAACATTACCAAAACACAAGAAAACTATGGTTTGATTCTACAGGTTCTGCATAAAAGTGATTTCTATGGTAACTTTTCAAGATTATAGTTGATTAATTGATTGAAGGGAAAGAAACAAAAAAAAACACAAGGAAGAGGATACAATAGCTTTAGTTAGCTTTCCAATAGCTTCATCAACAGAGAATCTCCGATCTTTCAGAAACCAAAGGATCATTTCCTCATCATCTCTTCCATATTTGCCAACTGGGAGACTAGTACAATCTTTAGCAAGTCGTTCCTTAACTTCCAAAACTAACTGCACCACAAGTTGAACATTTTCTCAAACAATCGCTTTAATGCCCAAAATGATCAACTGAAAATAACATCACATTTCCAAAAACCTGAAACCCCAATGGAAGTTAATCTTGAAATGCAGCTAGCGAGAAACCAAAGGATCATTTCCAAAAGTCAAAATCTTCAATGGGTATTGAAACTCAAGAACCCAAATTCTCAGACAAAATAAGCAAAAGACTCAGTTTTTAGGCAGAGCTTATAGTGCCAACAATGAAGGAATGAAAACAGAGGACATCTTGCTTCAAAGATCATCCTCAGACAAAGCACAAAAGCAGAAATGCATATAGCGTAACAAATAAATAAAAAAAACAAGTAAAGTCTTCGTAAGTAACATTCATCCAATTCCCATGATTCTCTCTTTTCGCTAAAAGAGAAAAATACCTTATGCGCATTTTGGGATTCAGACACGCAACTTCGGACAGAGAATCTGCAGTTCCGAGCTCGATTACTGTACAAATTCGTCGAATTTTTGAAATTGACAGAAGCAGCAACAAGTGTTGAGCCGAAACGGATCGACATTGAGGGAAACAAAAAATATCGAATTTTATTTCTTAAGGGTTGAAAAATCAGAAATCTGATTGATGAGAGATTACGGGGAATTAAGAAAATTTCAAAAGCTGGGCTTTGGTTACCACAGAGTTAAGAGTTTGGGTGGTGAATTTGGAATCTTGCGTTTTTATATGGTTTTGCTTCTCCAATTTATACACTCTTTGCTTTCCTTCTTATATACATGGGTACGGGTCTTCATCTGGATTTGGATCCGGTTCAACGTCTGGATTTACTAGACCGATGACTCTATACTCGATATTATTATTATTATTATTATTATTATTTTCGCTAAAATATAATTGTGACAGAAAGAAAGAATATTGAATGTGTAAACAAACAAAGACAAAGAGTATACACTATATACATCTAGAAATGACATAACTACATTCTACTATATCTTTTCATGTAATTACTGTGATGAGCCTTCTTTATGGCAAGCCATTTATTTGTGAAGTGCTCAAACTTGGACTCTACAAAATGCATGTGAAAAACATAAAATTGTTAATAATAAATTGTATTCATCGTATAATCATATATCTAATAAAAATAACAAGATAATAATTTCAGTTAAATCATAAAATTATTTTAAGATTTAGTTTAGAAAGAAAGTTGGTGAATTATACTAATTCTTTGCGATCTTTAAATATTGGATACTATTTTGACTTAAAAGTTAAAAGTATGACTGGTTTTGCTCGTTGAGGTAATAGGTTTTTTTTTTTTTTTTTGACCGATTAAATATATTTTTAATGATTATAATTGTATTGACTATATTTCAAACAAATTTGAAAGGAATGAGGTGGCTTCCTAATTGAGGAGTGCGCATTTTGGTATGATAGTTTTCACTGAATATATATATATACATATTCATTATTCAAGCTACACCGATATTAAGAAGAAAAATGGAGAAGAAATGGAGTGTAATGAAGATGGTGTTCGTTTTGGTGGTGGTGATATTTGCCATTGGAGGAGAAGCAGCAGATCTTTCATGTGAAACAAAATGTGCAATCACCTGCCAACATTCGATGTACCCTAAAACTTGCTTAGCCCGGTGTTTGAAAAGTTGTAGAGATCATCCACCTCCTCAACTTCACACTCGCACTAATAAAATCTCTGTTCCTGCCTATTATAATTTCAATTAAATAATAATAGTAATGGCAGTCAATATGGCGTATTATATAAAACTAATAAAATTATTTTGTTAGTCCTGATTACTTTTTTCTCTAATTTATTTGATATTATATAAATTATAAAAATATGAATGAATAAAATGATTAGTGAGGTGGCATTCTAATTGAGAACTGCTAATTCTTGTGTACAGAGGTATATATTCAACGAAAACATATAAATGTAAAATACCAAAACTAGCACTCCTTAATTAGAATGCCACCTCGTTAATTAGAATGCCACCAAAATAAGCACTCAAACATTAGAATGCCACCTCGTTAATTAGAATGCCACCAAAATAAGCACTCATAAATTAGAATGCCACCAATATAAGCACTCCTGAATTAGAATGCCGCCTCATATATATACACCTATAAAAAAAATATCAAACCAAATAAATTGATTAAGAAGAAAAATGGAGAACAAATGGAGGGTGGTGATGATGGTGTTCGTTTTTGTAGTGATAGCGGCGGCCATTGGAGGAGAAGCAGCGAGTCTTGGATGTGTATTTAAATGTGAATGGCACTGCAAAGATCCAATATACACTTCACATTGCTTCAAACGGTGCTTGCAAGAGCGATGCCAGCATCATCATCCAGCCGCAACTACCGCTCAATCAACTACGAACTCGCAGTAAATACTCTCTCTTTCTCTCGCACTCAACTGCATATACATGTGCTAATTAATGTTTGTGTGTATGTGTCATTGTCAAATTGACATGGTTACGATGGTGACAATGTAGGTTGAAGAGTGCGTTCAGAGGGCTGAAAAAAAAGAGAGGCTAAAGACATTTTCTCAAGTTGTTATGATGGAATTTTTACTTTTCTTTTATATATTTATTTATTTTATTTTTATTTTATTTTGTTCAAATTATTTTATGTATTTATAACGTGAATAATAATAATAATAATAATAATAATTATAAGTTTTTTTTTTTTTAATGTTCACGTGAGAAATGGGATTAGGATCATTTCAACAAAGTATATGTTGGAGAACATCTATTGATATGCAAAAACAGATTATTTGTTGCAAGGAATCTTTTGGAAGGAGTACATGGTCCTCTTGTTCCTGAATTATTGCATTCATTTTGTTTCGGTTAATGTAAAATTTTGTATGTACAAAATTAAATTAAACATTTCGGATTTTGAACATTTTAAATCTAATATTTTATATTTTAAAAATTAATTAATTAAGTTTTATGTACTTTATTAGTAATTTAAGAATCAAATTTTTATATATTATATTGAGTATTATATATTAATAATAGTTGAATTTCATTCTTTATGTATATATAGAATATAGTCATAATTAATGTTTCTCTAATTTTTTGGTACAAGAATTTAGAAAATTAAATATTCAAACGATTTTTAATAAGATATTTTCTGAGGTGGCATCCTAATTGAGGAGTGCTTATTTTAGTATGATATCTAAACGTATATGGTATCATTGAATATATATATATATATATATATATACGTATATATATTTCAAGGTAGAGAAGTTGATTAAGAAGAAAAATGGAGAAGAAATGGAGTGTGGTAATGATGGTGATTGTTTTGGCTGTGATGGCTGCCATTGAAGGAGAAGAAGAAAGTGTCGGATGTGTATTCAAATGTGAATTCAAGTGCAAAGATCCGATCTACACTTCAGCTTGCTTTAAACGGTGTTATAAAGAGCATTGCGAGCATCATCCACCTACAAGTACCTTTCTCTCAACCTCAAACTCGCAGTAAATCTCTCTCTCTCTCTCTCTCTCTCAATATATATATATTGTCAGTTTGTGTATATGTCATAGTAGAATTGACATGGTTTTAATGGTGATAATGTAGGATGAAGAGTCGAGGGCTGAAAGAAAAGAGAGACTAAAGAAAATTTGTAAAGTTGCTATGATGGATTTTTTACCTTTTCTTTTATAAATGTAAAGAAAATTTATAATAATAATAATAATAATAATAATAATAATAATAATAATAATAATAAGTTTTTTCTAATGTTTTATGTGAAAAATGGGATGAGTATCATTTCAACAAGGTACGATTGGAGAATATTGGAGAACATCTATTGATATACAGTATATGCAAAAACAAATGATTTATTGTAATGAATCTTTTGGAAGGAGTACATATATGGTCCTCTTGATTCGGTTTATATAAATATATATATATATACCCACCGCTACACAAGATGATCGAAAGATACACACATGAAATGGTCAAATCTTTGTTTACATCACTTTCCATTATTCTGTATGCATTTTGTAAGTCATATTTTACAGCTTGGTTTATGTTATCCAACGATTTTCTTAGATCACATATAAAATGAATATTATATATCCTGCCTTCACATTTCTTTATTTTCTTTTATGTATTTAAGACACCATTGTTTATGGAATTAATGGCAAGAAAGTAGGCTAGATTGATGATTCTTTCTCAAGTTTTAGCAGACTCGAAAAAAGCGTTACGCTTTGTAGATTCGCTACTAGAAATATCATAGTATGTTGCAGCAATCTGAACCCATCTCTCTTACAATTTTTAAAAGTTGAGTTTTATTTAAAGCCTTGAAGGAACATTCTAAAGAAGAGAAGACAGAAATAACAAATCACAAACTAAATGGTCCAAAAACAAATTCAGAAAAATAAAAGGAACATATTCTTCATCACCTGAGAGGAATAAACCTGGTTGAATTACGGTAACAACCACAACCACAGATACGTGGTCGATGGTGATTAACTCTCTTGCAAGTCATCGAGAATTCCGCAAGATAATGACCAATCATCTCAGGCTTGACCACGATTTCGTTAAATTTCTTTCCGTTATGAACTCCGACAACACTTCCAATCATCTCAGGGACAATGATCATGTTCCTTAGATGTGTTTTCACTACTTCAGGCTTCTTCTTCTTCTCATCACTTGCTTCTTTTTTCGCCTTTCGTAGCTTCTTGATCAGAATCAGAGGTTTCTTCTTTAGTCCTCTGTAGAATCTTCTACGAACACGAGCGTTGAAGAGCTTACCCAGATCAAAGTTTGACATTTTGAGAAGAGCATCCACGTTGAACCCTCTGTATGAGAATTTCTTGAAAGTTCTCTTCTTTGTCGCCACCGCCACGGCCGTGGCAAACTCTGCTTCGTTGATCGCCATTGTTGTTTGAATTTGAGTTTTTGTGCAAGAAGATAGAAAATGCCATTAGAGAGATTGGTGTAGTGAGAATTCTTGTTTGCTTTCACTATTATTTATACAAAAAATGTTGGGAGATATCGGAAATCTCGGAGATCGACGGATTTATCGGAAACTTACCAAAATATCAAAGATTGACCGAGTTAATGTAATATTTTGAAATATTATAAATCAATTTATAAATTCTTAATCTTGTAAACTATTTATGACTATTACTGTCAACCATGTCAATAAGATCATAGCAAATATTGGTTTAAGATATTTTATTCTTAACATAGCATATATAAGTTATAGTTTTAAACTTTTTTAAAAAGTAAAATAATATTTATTGTCAATAATTTCATTTAGATATATTTTAATTACTTTATTCAATTGAAAACCATATATTAGAAGAAGTAAAAAGTGTATAATGCAAATTAATAAAAATAAATATTTTGTTTTAATAAAACTTGGATAGGACAAATCCATGAAATGTGAATTAGAGTATAACAAGCTCGGTCTGATCCGGTTATTACTTTTGTGGGCATAATTTGCTGTAATTGAAAGTGAAAGCAAAGTCCAATTACATTCATCAATTTTGGGCTCAAAACAGTTTGGCCCAATAATCCGGTGAGTCCAATTGTGTTTATAATCAATTGTATATTTATCGCATTCATATATAAATTACAAAATAATAAATTAACAATTAGCATAATATGAAAGAAACCATTTCTTGTATTTAAAAATTAAAAATACTGTTCTAAAATATCAACAAGACATAAAAGTTGAAGTTATAGTGTTCTTAAAACGTCCACATAGGATTTAAAAAACCCGATGCTATTGGTCCACGTTGATGTTTAACATAAATTCGCACGATGAGTTACCAAAAACTGAAAAAGAAAAATCGATATCTGCCAAAAACATATATATATATATATAAAAAAAAAAAAAAAAAAAAAAAAAAAAATCATCGCCAAAATAGGCAAAAAATAATAAAAATTACTCAAAATAAGAAATTTAATATAAGGAAGTTATGCCTTAATTTCTTATTAAACTACAAAATAATGGAAACTACTCAAAATAATAAGTTTAGTATCTAAGAAAATTATGCCATAATTTTTTTAATGAATTATTTAAAATATATATTTTCATAACTTCATATATCCTGATAATTAACTAATAAATTATTTAATATTTAAATATTTAAAAAGAAAATAAATATGTCACTGGTTGCATAATAGTTTTGAAACTACAGAGATGAATAAGCCATAGAGAAAATCTTAGAAGAAAAATAAGGATAGAAACCTATGAAAAAGAAGAAAAAAAAAAGTAAAAGAAAATTCCAAAAAAATCATCGTGAGAATTTATGTTAAACATCAACGTGGACCAATAGCATCGGGTTTTTTAAATCATATGTGGACGTCTTAGAAACACTATAACTTCAACTTTTATATAGTATAGATTAGTTAAAAATATATGAAAATGTTAAAAGTATGACATAATATCTATGCTCATAAGTCATAATCATATTTCTAATTGGAAAATGATCTTACTATATGTATGATTTTACAAAAAAAATGAGTTATTCTTTTAAAACTTACACATTAAAATGTATTATAAATTATAAAAAAAATTAAAAACATACAGATATACCAAATAATAATAATTGACTATTTATAATCAATTCATTTTCTAGATTTACATCAAATTATGTAAATTTTATTGCAATACTAGACTTAATTATACTATAAAAATTTAGGGATAAAATTCACTAAAATTTATTTCCAAATAGTTAATATATATTATCATCAACTCCTATATAAAAATAACATTTTTATAAATATTATAAATCGTACATATGAAAAAATGTATTAAAATATCCACGCGTACGAAAGCTGCCAACAAAAAAAAAAAACGAAAATGAGGAAGTGATTGTTTTGCATATGAAATTATCCAACCACATACCTTCAAAATTACTTTATTAGCTAGTTTATTCCATAAATAAATAAGTCAAAATTTCAGTTACTACCATTTTTCCAAAAATAAATTAAAAATATCTAGTCATGTTCATGCAAAAAACGAAATGGCTTGCCACTTGCCAGTACGTAGAAGCAAACTAAGATTTGGTCATTTCACCTCTCGTTCAAAGGAAGTTTATCTATATATATATATAGCTCTATAGATAAGTTGAGCTGAATCAATACAAATATAAGTTTAATTAAAGGCCAAAGAAGAAAGAAATATGGAGAAGATAATGATGATGATGATGATGATAATGATTTTGGCGTCGACTGTCACCATGAAAGTAGACGCAGAAGGTTCGTGTGAAGATGAGTGTGTGATCCGCTGCGGAGGAGGTTCAGGGTACCTCGGCAAGATCTGCCAAAACCAATGCCTCATCAAACAATGCAACTATACACCTGATCAAACACACAAACAACCATTATCTTTTTATGTGTATGCAAATATACTTGTCATTGTCTCTATGTGTTGTTCTGCGTGTCTAACTCTGTATTTAGCAAAATGGACACGGTTTATAATCTTGAAATACAAGTTATTTGGGAACATAGAGTGATGACAGAAATGAGGATGTTTCAAGGCTTTTCATGATGTAACTCCTTTTTTTTATATATATATGAATAAAAGAAATGATTAATATAAGGCTACAGCCAAATGGTTTCTCATATTCATTGCAAATACATATAATTTTCTGTATCGTTTGAGAGATTCTCAGATTCAGTATACAGATTCTGTGCCATTGCTGATGAACACGAATTCATGGTTTTAAATTTGTCAGAGAGTAGGACCATGTTTCCCAAAGAGAACCGTGAGATGAAGATTAAGAAGAGGTGTCCAAGATCCTGCAGCCAAGTGACCAAAAACTATCAGCTTTTGTATGAAGGCCAAAACACTCAAACGAAACAACAGACAAGAATACAATCAGTTTTGTTTGATCTTACTCAGACCTTTTCCACCCATATAAACAAAGAGATACTCAGAGCAGCTTATTTGGTCAAAGTTTTGGAAATTGTCTCTATCCTCATGCATTTGGTGATTGTCTAGATAGATGTTAAGCCAATCATCAGAAAACAGCTGGCTGTATCATCTGATACATAGAAAATGCATTGATTTTTTCACAGGGTTTGTAATTTTGAGATCAATAAATAATTGCTAATGAATTTACCTTTTGATTTCATTACAAAAAGAAAAATAAAAAAAATCAGTCAAAATTTGATTCCTCTAAGGCTAAGTTATGTCTCTTCCATAATACTCTTCTAGTGTTAATTTTTCTTTTGTATAGTCAAGTTTGAACATGGCATAGGAATTGCCAAAAATTAGACCTCATATAAGTGAACTACAAGAAATCAAGAGTTATTTGTCATTTCATTTCTATTATATACAGAGAGAACTTCCATTGAATGTCTACAAAGCACAAACATAAATGTCAAGGCCAAAGAAGAAAAATAACATTTTTACAGACACTCATATTCATATGTTATGCTAAGAGATGGGAGGTAAAAGTATTATGATGGTTAATCATCTCAACAAGATCTTTTGGAGAACATATTTGCATCTTTGCATCTGCAAAACTAGTGAGCTTTTCTAATAACTCTTTTGAAGAGAGTCTCTGATCCTCTTCCTCCATGTGAATCATCGCATAACTTCTTACCATGTCTCTGACAAACCTGAGAAACTGTGGATCCTCCAGTGTTTCTCGCAAGTCCAGATACACTTCCTTTGCAGTTACGCCGCCTGCAGATATCATCATCAGCATGATTTTTTGTATAGTTGAGAGATTCAGTAACAGATTCTGTGCCATTGAAGATGAACACGAATTCAGGGTTTTATGTTTATCAGAGTAGGACTGCAGTAGGACCATGTTTCCCAAAGAGAACCGTGACATGAAGATGAAGAAGTCATTCAAATTCATTCCTGTAGAGGAGAGAAGAGAAGGGGTCAAAATAGGAATGTTCATGTTCATAGATCCAGAACTGTCGCAGATTTTCTTGAAATTTATTGCTCGATCAACATTCATGAAAACACATTCAGTCAACTAAAAGATTCAGTTCACTATTGCACACTGAGTTCTCCAAACATCCTACACAGATAGCTGTATTAAGAAATTTGAGTGGCTTTAAATTCTTAAAGTATATTTCACTATTCTCAGCATTAATAAAAGATTTCAGATGAATAACTAGAAAGAAATGTAGAGCTTCAACAAACTCTGAAATTACTAAAAGGAGATAAATCGGGAACAGAAAGACACAGATCTGTCAAACTGATTAATTAAGTTATGCATGCACCTGTGTTGGCAGCAAGATTACGTTGACAGATAGCTTCAAAGTCATCACAGATATCTCTTATGTCTTCTATTGACTCTTCAGTGTCCTTGTAGTCCTTCCACAGTAGATCCCACTAAAACTCGAGCAGACATGAGTATTTCATATTTTAGTTCAGTTGAAAATTTCCTTACATAGAAAATTTGAAACACAAGTAGAAAAGTCATTACCACCCAAGATAGGTTGTATGCGTTGAGCCAATTGTGGTTTATGGATATGGTGTCTTCCTGTGATATATTTGAGATAAATTCAATAAAACGTTGTTGCTGTATATAGAGAGTGAGAGCGAGAAGAGAGAGAGAGAGATACCAAGTTATATACTTGATGATGCCATCCACTGGGTACAAAGATAATTTCACCAGGTTCTTGAATGCACTCAAGCCAAGTGGTCTGAAGGCAATCCATAAGATATGTGTGTAAACACGTGCTAAAACACGATTTTACCAAATTGATAGGACCAGCTAATTTACCTTCTTAAAACCAGGGAATTTAGTTTCATTCACTTCTTCAAAGATGTTGTAAACGCAATTTTTCATGTACCTGAAAAAAATTATCGAACTATAAGGCAAACAAGAATGACTAAATGTGGATTACAGACAATTTACATGACTGATAAGAGAAAACGCTTGCCTGTCATAAACAAGATGAGTTTGAGAAGGAGGAAGAAAAAGCCATCTTTTCTTACCACAGACGTTAGCTGACCAACTAAACGATCTAAACACATCAGCATGTAGAGGTGTCCAAGATCCTGCAGCCAAGAGATGAGAAATTATCATCTTTGTCCGAAGGCCAAAGCACTCAAACAGACAACAACAACAAAAACAGTTTTGTTTGATCTTACTCAGACCTTTTCCACCCATATAAACAAAGCGATAATCAGAGCAGCTTATTTGATCAAACTTTTGGAAATTGTCTCTATCCTCGTGCATTTGGTAATTGTCTAGATAAATGTTAAGCCAATCATCAGAAAACAGTGGTGGCGTATTGTAGGCTGTATAATCTGGATACTCCTGAATTCAATCAGATTGATACAATAGAAATAGCATTGGTTCTCTGTTAGCTTCACTTAGCAAAAAAAAGTAAATAAGTGTGTGAGTTAACCTCAGATATACACCTTGACAAAGTGCCAATCTTTCAGATACAAAACAGACTTTCCTTTGTTCTCTATCGAATCATCATCGGTCCATTGCTCGACAAATTCAGTAACAGACATTTCTAATCTTTTCTGATCTGTATATTCTCTTATATCACAATCTGCAACCTGTAAATAAACCAACACCAAGTCAATTAACAAACCAGGAAAAAAAACTCATTTTTTTAATATTTCCTTTAATAATTTGGCTATAGAAGCTAAGCAAAGCTACATTAGTCTCATGAAAGCCATGGACTTTACCTGAACTCTGGATTTTCCCAAGTGAGTGGCAAAGAAGTGGAGATTAGGGAGACCATTCTCACTGATCCAATCATCCCGAGCTCTCCAATCTTCAGTGAGATCGGAAATTACCACTGGCTGGTTCTTGGCCAAGTATCTCTCTGCAAAATCGCCGTAACTCAAATCTTTACCATTGATTTTCTCAATTTGACCTATTATATCTATTCCCATTTTCCACAGTATCAGGATTTGAGAGAATCTTCCACGCTTTGGAAAGGTCTGCCTATTATGAGAATGAGAATCTCCGATCAAAGTCGCCGGTAAAGTTGAGGAAGATGAGTCTCAGGCCAATAAGCGATAGCCAGGACAAGAACAAAGGATACTCTACCTGAGGCAGAGACTTCCTACATGAAACGCGGCGTTTAGCTTAAATATCTAAAACGCTGCGTTTAAAGAGGGAGACTCACAGAGTGTAAAGATCACGTAATTGGTACGGCCCATTGATATGGTTAATGGACCCAATTTCTATTAAAAAAGGCCAGTCAATATATTTCCTTTTAAAAAATGTATGCCACTTCCATATAATGCATGCATTTTGTAGAATCCTAAGATCATTTTCATCCGTTACATAAAGCACCGTTTTTCAACAATAAAATATAGAAAATTAGAAAAAGAAGAAAAGAGAGAAAAAGTCTCTCGTTTGGGAAACGCATAGAAAGATTTCTTACAAGTATCCTTCTCTAATTACTATAATTGATATATCTTTTAATTAAATATTATTATACTTGTGTTCACACTTAAAAATGTGTTTTGTGAGACGATAGAGAGAGAAAAACCGATGTTGGTGCTCTAAAGTCAATGTTCAAAACTTCACATATATTTCTAAGCATACATAGAGCACATAGAAATGGCATGCAATTGAAAGGATTCAAAGACAAAGAGTTGGTCATTTCATCTTTATATATAGCTAGAGAAGTACTTCCTGAAAATCTATATAACATTTATATACATATAAATTTCGAAATTAAGAAGAGAAATGGAGAAAAAAGGGAGTGTAGTGATGATGATGTTGGTTTTGGTGGCGATGGCTGCTATTGGAGCAGAAGCAATAGATCATGTATGTACATTTAAATGTGAACTCACCTGTCACGATCCTGAGTTCACTTCAGATTGCTTCAAACAGTGTATGAAAGATTGCCAGCATCAACCACCAACTTCACACTCTCAGTAAATCCCATTTTCTTTCTCAATATATATGCATGTTATGCACTTGTGTGTGTGTGTCAAAGTGAAATTGACATGGTTTCTATGGTGATAAATACTACAGGATAAAGACTAAAGGGCCGATGGAAGAGATGGGTGCGTAGAGATAACTCCAGAATTAATCATGATGGGTTCTTTTCTCTACATGTAAAAGAAAATCTATGGTAAAATTAATAATAATAATTAATAATTCAAAAGTTTCTTATATAAAATGGGATGAACAAATATTGCGTAGGATATCAGTTTCTAACAAGGTATTTTAGAGAATAGCAGTTAAAATAAAAGAGAACATATTGTGATATGCAAAAAAAAAATTGAATGTCTAGAACTAGAAGCATCGACTATTTTTCATTAGTGTTGGCAAATCTCTCTTATAACAGCTACTCAGCCTACTCTGTTTCCAATCCTCTGTCTCGTATAAATAATCATCAGTATTAGATTGCGACTTTAGTTGAATGACATCAAAGAGCTGCTTCAGGAACTGAGTGCAATGAAAGTGAAAAGCTCTCGTTTTTAACTTTCTTCATGGCTCAAACAAATATTAAGCATATTTTAATGTAAATATTTTTAACAACAACCTGTTGTTCGAGTTTCATCTAATCTTTATAGTTTCGTCTAAGCAGATTTGGGAGAAATAACTAATTCTAAATTCGAAAGATCTTACTTTGAATGTAAAGTAATTATTTTAGAGACGATACTATTCTTCTGGTTTTTGTTTTTCAAAACTACCACCAAAAAAAAAAAAAAAAAATGTTTAGGCAGGTTCTTAAATGTTTCAGAACCATTTCTAAATATTTCCAGGAAAAAAAAAAGAAGCATTTATAAGTTTTATCAACATCTGCCTAATATTTGCTTTAAAAACAATATAGATTTTGTCAAGTGTGTCGGTTGGATTCAGTAATGCATCTCAACTGAGAAATAGAGAATTGTATTTGCCTTTTTTCTTTATTATAGTCAAAGATTAGTCAAACAACCTTATCAATCATTATCATTTCTTCTTTCTGCTTGAGAAAACTGCTAATTAATTTAAAATTATTATGGAAACTCACTTCAAATATTCTTTTAGAAATGTAACTGGACCTGCTTCAAATCCTGAGATTCTCGTATCTATCTATCTATCAATCAATCAATCATATTGTTGTTTTGTTCAATGCATGCGGCTTTAGTAATCATGATTAATTATATTTTCCATTTTAGTATAATTATTTGTATGACACGATGGCAAGAATAGTTGGGAATTCAGATCTTATGAATCCTGAATAGTGCTTATGATTGACAAAAGAGTTCCAAATAATTGCTGCCATGATTTCCTTTCAAAGGCATGCATATAAATAGCAACAACAACAATACATTAGTGGACTAAATGGAGTTATGTTTTTTATATAAGTAATTAAGTAGTTGCTAATATTTATATAACTGATTAAGAACAGGTAAATTAACATTTTCATGCACCCTGTGTTAGTTTTTAGCAGTTTATGATAGCGACTTTTGCTTAATTTAGACAATTTTATAGTTTTTGTTGCATTAAAATGTTATTATTATCAACCAATTTATAGTGGTCCGATGATTGAACTAACATCATGGATTAAAATACTAGCGTCAAGTTGTAGATGTTTTAAATAACCAGAATATCCAGAGCTCCACAAACTCTAAGGATTAACTTAGGATTAGGTATGCTATTCTTCGATTATGAATAAAAATTGTAATATATATATATATATATATAATGTTAAATTATATACTAATAATCTAATACAAATCTATTTTTCAAGGCATATAAGATCCTATAATAATTATTTTCTAATTAATTAATTATATGTTATAGAAATAACACTTGTTATAAAACAAAGTGAAGGTTAGTTTTAGTTATCAGTTTACAAAATTATATATATGTTTTTTTTTTAATATATGTTTGAGTTGTGTCAAATTCTCAAAAAAGCAAATTAATTTAAATTCAAAGACTTACTGATTTGACACCCACTAGTGAGTAATAGAATGAATATATAATAAATAAAATAGTTTAGTCTTTCTTTCTTTTATCGACCAGAAATCAGTGTGGAATAGAGAAAATACCATATTGCTAAAAATAAATTATCTCTATATATATTGCTGGGTGAACATTTGTTTAATCAGTTTCGCATCCAGGCACTAAATTATCGTTGTGAGAAAAAACTATAAGATGTAATTAAAAAAAGAAACATAATCCAATTTCAAATCTAAATCCACTGTTATTAGAATCTATTGAGACAATGGTCGGCGGTTATACCCGCTATTAATTTATTCAATCAATATTATTGAATCCTAATATAATTGTGAAACAATGATTGGAAGAGTAGAGATCGTATATTATCAAACCCACCAACTCGTACAAACTATATAATATATGGAGGCTCGTCTATCCTATGATATTTCTTATATGAAGAAATTACAATTCTTACAAAGAAATGTTATTATTTGATTTTATATACGCTAATCGGAACAATCTCCGTTTAACCCAAACTCGAATCGGATCCTATTCGGAAAAATGTTCTACTTAATTAATTTGACATTTTCCAAATATGTACTGTATTTTTAGATTTTGCTCTAATTAACTCGGATAAAAAACAACTTAGAATCAATCCAATCATGATCCAAAAATTTCAGATCATGAATAAGAAAATCAGATAAATGAGAAACAACAAAACAAAGTTGCAATAATGAGGACCGGATCAAAGCCAAGTAGGACTAATCTGAAGACCATTGGGTATGAAAAGATTGACCTTAATCCTCGGACTTCAAATATTGCCTCTATATGAAACTACAATTCCATTTGCCTTTTATTATTGTTTTCGTTTTTTTTTTTTTGTTCATTTTTGCTGATTTATTATAATTGTAAGGACCCACAATGCACAATGTAAAAAAAAAAAAAAGAGAAATTGTCTTGTTGGGTTTTGTAGTTTAGCTCAAAGGCAGAAACTCAGAGTTTGCTTCCTTTTTACGTCTTTAAAGACATGGATTGATTGATGGGTTTGATGGATTCTTGATGACTTTCTATTACTTTCCCCGCGACAATATCCAAAGTTATTTTTCAACATCTATGTATATAATCATAAGATATATAGATGTGATGCACGCATCCCATTGTGAGAGAATTTTCAATTGGACCTGTTTCTATATTTATTTTGTCCAAATATATGAGCATTTACCTCCCTTAGTTTTATGATATAAAATCCTCTAGTATCAGCTTTAATTCATGTCTTTCCCATGGGCTATGTTTATTATATTTTATTTAGTCTACTCATATAAGTATATGTATATATCCATATAAAATATATATAGTTTGTCATTGTTATCATTACTATCCTATAAAAGTCACTATATTTGTTCGTCACATATCATATATTGTAATCGAGAAAGATTTAGGTAATAGATTTTAAATATTTGTTATATTTTTATAGTATTAACTGGGATAATGTTTCTCACCGCTTTCTTTTTAGTAATTTGTTGTTTCAACATGTTCAAATTTGTTTAACATTATTGGTTAGAAGTTTAGCGAGTATATATATAACTCACATGCTAACTAAAGATTTCACTACTCTTCGCCTCAAATTAATTTTTCTTTTTTTTCATTGGATATTAAGATTTAAGATGAAAATTCAATGGATATATATAAAGCAGAGAGTGAATTTATCTTTGGCTATGGTAAATTTATGTCTGGGCCTAGATAGATCAAAAGAGTGAGAACCAAATTATGGGCTTAAGATAGAAATATAGAGCTACATGTTAAATTAATTAAGTAACTTTCTGAACGATATTGAATGTATATATGACGTAATCACCTCCATTTTAGTTACAAAAAAATCGGCATTTTCTTGTATTGCGAAAAATAACGAAATTATATATTAATCAGTCCAAAAGCGACTATAAGACAAATATACTTTTTGTTTTTGTACGGCATTTTAATCCCAAAAACACCATTTTCTTGTATCGATACTTCAATTTCACTACTCATGACTTGGACTATTTTTGGTATATCATAAATTTCACACGATAACTCCATAATCAGATACCCCAAAAAAAGAAAAAAAGAAAAAAATCAATAGTAATTTTCATTAAGATCTGAATGCACCAACATTTTTAACGAGCATATTTTATACGTTTTTTTTTTTTTTTGTCGACAACATATTTTATACGTTTAAAAGGCTGCAAACACCATAATATAATTAAGTATTTAAATATCTAAAATATATTTAAAAAGAGAGGAAAAGGAAACTTCATAATCCACATGCCTAGCCGTCGGTCTACAAATTATTTTTTACTCAAAAAATACAAAACTAATAATATGATAACTCCAAAGAATCAATAGAATATAAATATACGTAGATAGATACAAATATATTAGGTACAGCAACCATACGATGAATACCACTTCTATATATTACAAATTAATTTAAAGTAATAATAAAAACAGCACCCTTCAATTATTAGTACCCTTAACTTCTCTCAAACATCCAAGCATATATAACTACAATCCTACTTTAGGTATTAAACCCACCAGGGCAATAACAATCACCCCCATATTATATATGTCATCACAGATGTTAATAGAAACTATATAATTCACCAATGCTACTAGAAAATCTTTTCTATATTAAGATAATTTTTTTTTTTTTTTTTTTTTTTTGCAATTCCAACATTTTTACCTAATTTTACAAATTCAGTATCAAAACACTTATCTTGTTTGTTGTTAAAACGACCAGTTAATCGGCCAATTCATAAACATAACTATATCCTAGCTTCCAAAAGAATAATAACCAAAAACCATATAGTGTATATAAATATGTATATCATCATAAACAAATAAGAACAGTCCATGCATTTATTCGCTAGAAAAAAATTACACATATAGTATTCGTACCACACAGTCCATGCAGTAAATACTATAGTATTCGCACCCCACACACACACACATAAATACAGAAAGAGAGAGATAAGAGATGGAGTACACATAGTTTATATATATATTCTCACATGTTACCTCCTTGCTGATGATCATGACCATTGTTCCAAGGAAGAAAAGTCCCATACGATCCTCCGGTGCCACGTGGCAACTGAGTCATCCCTGGACTAGCCCCCGAAAGCCTATAAGCCGGATTCAGCGGAGGCGGTTGCTGTGGCGGAAGTGGCTGAGGCTGAAAAACCAAATCCACGGCGGCTGACGTGGACAGACCATAGTGAGCCAAGTCAGCATTAGCTGCGTCGAGCTCCTTCTGAAGCCTATGGACTTGTCTCTGGAGATAGGAGATAGCTCCGACGCAGCCATAGACGGGGTCTCGGACACGTGCCTCGGCTTCGTAGGCTAAGGAGTTGACTGCGTCTTCACGCTGATGAGGGAGGAGCTCGTTGAGGAGCTTCGTGACGTTGCTTGCTCCGAAGATTTTGTGGACGTTGGCAAATTTGTGTGGCTCCTCCGGTGGAAAATATGGCGCGAATATGCATCCCGGCATACATTTCCGGCGAAGAAACTTGCAAGCCGCGCATGGTGAGTTGTATGAGTTTGATGACGACGACGCCATTTTCTTTGGTTTCTTATACCTAATATTAAGTTTTTAAAACATTTTCAAAAATAAGTTAGAACTACACATGCACACATAAGTACATATCACATATGTTATTTGAATTTGCTAGGATATGATGAAACTCCTAGGTTTCATTTAGAAGTTGTGTCCCTTCTATATATTGCTACATTATAGGAAATTATATATTCGAATTTTTAGCTTTTAAAAAAGAAAAAGTGGACTTGACTTTTCATTTATTTTCCCATTCTACGTTTATATATATCTATATATATAATATGCATGTGTACGTTTGTGTCTCTATGTGTATCCCTTTGTCTCTGCATATTTGTGTCACTATATATATATATATATATACTCACGTGAATGTATAACATGTCCAGTATGAAGGAATGGAAATGAAAACATATATTCTATATATTTTACAAAGCCTAAAGGTCTTTAAATTGAAGATTAAGTGAACATGTTAACAGCCCAAAGATTCTCCAGGACATGCTGGGGAAACTATTATTTTGGTTTCACTTAACGTTTTTTTTGTTCTTCATTACCTGATCTTTCATCGAGAAAAGTAAAATTAAAGGTTTAGTCTCTGAATTTTCTTGATAAACATCATTAGCATAAATTTGCTTTAATTTTATACTCGATATATACATACCATATATATATATGTAATTTAGGAACTTGGTCAAATTTATATATAAACAAACATCATTTAGCCACAAATATTATTCGCTTACTACAGATCATAGCATCTTAAGTTCCCACTAGAAATAATAGGAAAATATTGATTTAAAGTCGAATCCAGTAAACTAAGTTAATTCTCAGATTTTTTTGAACAGAGTACACATATATACCCGCACACAATTCTTTCTTTCTAATATAAGACATACATGTGGATCAGCTAAGAGTCGATTAATTCAAACTATATGATAGTCTAACTGTTTGTTCAAATTCCATGGACAAAAAACAAAAGTCAGATTTCGTTTTTTTTTTTAAATGTCAGATGACTTTGTGTATTATCTCTCTGTATTTATACTAATATTACTTATAAATATATACTACGTTTTGCTTATTTAATTCATATATAAACGACATATTTTACTAATTAAAAAAAAAAAAAATTCTTTGTGATTCAATTGTGTTGTTATGTGCTTTAACATCTTCTTCATTTTCCTCTCTCTCCTCATGCCCTAGCTTTGTTAAAAGAAACTAATTAACTTAAAAGAGAAACTCAGTGATGATTCTTTAAATTCTGTTTCTATGCCCCAAAATTATACTTGGTCATGGAAATTAAAATTTCAAAACCTGTCTTTCGTAAATCGGTTAGTTAATTAAACTCCCTCCCCCTCCTTCTCTTTGTTGTCCCTCTTTGCCCTTGTTGAAATGAAGCAGTACCACTGATCTCAAGTCTATCCAAATTTGGATATGTATATAAACTTTAGATCTGATCTTAATTATGTCAAGTCAAAAAGAGTACATGTTATGAAGGTTTAATTAGCACATGTGTTTGCTATTATCCTTAAAGTATTTCTAAGAGTAGAAATTCAAAGGAAAGTGACAGAAAGATCAGAGAGTGGATCGTGCACTTATAGAACATAAAACATGGAGCATAGAAAAAAAACATAGAATAGAAAAGGATTGTCTTTGATATGATCTGAAGCTATGCATACATCTAGGATTTATTTAGAAAGATACATATACATACATCAAAGTATTTGTAAAGAGTTATATATATATATATACCTGCCTTTAGATCTTTAGGTTCTTTGAGGATCTTGTATCTTTCTTCCTCTTTCAAGGGCTATTTTCTTACCCTTTGAAATTCGCTTCAAAGTAGATAGAGTAGGCTTAACTCTTTAGTCAATGAGAGGGATACATTAGGGTAAATTTTAGCCCTCTCAGAGAAAGGAGAAAACCCTAATTTCAAGATCAAGAATTGAGAAAGATTTGTATAGAACCTGAGAATTTAAAGAAACCAAAGAAACAAATAAAAAGGAAAAAAAATAGAGAAAAAATTTAGTGGAGAAGAAGGGGAAAAGAGCAAAAGACAAGGGTGTAATAATAACAATGAACAATTAATAAACAGGAAGAGGAGGAGAGGGTATGTCCCTTAAAGAATGACTATGACATTTCATCTCAAGAATAATAGTAACATCATTCACTGTGCTCACTTTTGTCTCCCATTAAATTAATTTGTTTACCTTTAGCTTTTGTGAATTTTCTTCATGATAACAATATTCCCTAACAGTTTCAAAACCAACCCTAAGCTAACTGATCAATAGTCATTGTGTATTTATACCCTATATATGATCTCTCTATACCTGTCTCGCTGATGGCCAAAGACTTGGAGCCTCGAGAAACCCTCAAATTTCCATCAATCTCGTGTTTAGTTGTTTATCACAACAACCCCTGATTTGCAACGATCATTAATTAAAGAACATAATATTAAGAATATAAATGGTTTGGGCAGAACAAACTATACAAGTGGTACCGTCGGTAGCGGTAAATTCTTTTAACAAAAGATTTTCACACCTAAAACTAATACTAGTAATTAGCTGAATAATTTTCTTTTTTTTCTTTCTTTCTAGGTGTGGCTAAATAATTCGTCAATTCTGTTTAATCAAAATAAGAATATATATGGATAAAAATAAACTCTTGACACCAAAGTATGTAGAGACAGGAATTCAGTAAAAGTCAAGAGATCTCATGTGAACTCAAGTCAGTTTTTAATAGGTTTTGTAAAATCAAACTTTTGTAATGAAAAAAAAAAAAAAAACTCTGAGGGGGTCCAAAGAGGTTTTAGCTATAGCTAGGGTTAGTATCACACCAACAGTTACTTGTGTTAGAGTATATATTATTGGAAGTGACAACCGATTGAGACATTTGTAATACTGTCGTCTTCTTATTTAGATTTCGCACCATCTTTGATTACCAAAGAATTTAATCCGGAATCAAAAATTCGAATTCGGATTTTTCTTATTTTTTTCGAATTCGGATTTATGAAAGGATTGATATATATATATATATATATATATATATATATATATATATCTGCTGTAAATAGATAATTGGTCTCGCTTAATTGATCAACTGAGCTACGTCTAGATATCTACACATTCATTTTAGATGGTATTAGTAAACTACCGATTATATGTACAACTATTAATAAACTAAAATAAAATTGGAAAATTGTTTTACTAAGCCTTTGGAATGCTTTCAAGATCCATTAGATAATTATTTTCTGGTCGAAGTTATGATGGTGGTTAGTGGTGGGAATTTAGTAATTTGCTAAAGTGACGCATCTAGGCTTTATCACAAAACTAATTTCTTCATTTCTTTTTGTTCAAATACTAATTTTTAAGACTGATATTAGGATTAGGGTTCGGAAATAGAGGTCATACATATTACTTGCTAAAAGAGGAAATCAGTCTCGTACTCCTTGCTTAAAAGGAAAATAGAGTACTTAATTCCTCTCTTATTAGGATAGCAAAATTTGGCTGACTATAAAAAGTTTTCAATCTTATTAATTTGGACATTCAGTTTGAAAATTGTTTGTAAAATATGAGTTGGTTGTTTCAAAAATTAATTTCAACAATAATCTTTAAATAAAGTCCGTGGAGAAAGTTTGTATCATTAGTTTACCAAGACATTACATCTATATATCTTGAATACTCATCTCTAAACCAACATCTTAATTAGAGTAACAAAATATTATACCATCAAAAGTCTAAAGTAATTGATTATAGAGTGGGTATTGATCTATCTTATATATACCTTCAATATATCTATAGAGGTTGCATTTAAGGATATAAAATTATACAATTGCGAGGTGGGGGTATGAAGTGTTAAAAAGGGTTTGCAGAGAGAGAGAGAGAGAATATGGGTCCTCCTCACACATAAGATCTACTCAAACTAGACCAGTACTACTTTGTCCCTCGCATTTTATTTTTCTTCTTGTAATTTAATTAAATGTTGTGTGACTCTTAGATTTTAGAAACCACATTTTATATATATGGTCTCATTTGAAACAACAACACACACATAAGAGATAATGTTTATTAATGAATATAAATGTGCTGATTATGGACTTTAAAGTTGGAGGTATATATGAGAGGTCAATGATGCAGCTTGGAGGAATAGTTTTGTGAAAATGTCCTTTTGTATGTTTGTGTGTTTTATATATGCAGAATCGAGTAAGTAAAACTTGCTTACAAGTAAAAATCATGAACATAAAACACGAAATTTTAGTAAGGAAGAAATTAGAGGACGAGGTATAACTAATGCCACTACAAAATGTAATTACTTATTAATTATGTATAAGTGTCCCCTAGCTTAATTAATGACTCATTTTTCATTTGATTTAACATTTTTTTTTCGTTTACATTTTACATATATCTTTTACCAGATTAAAACTTATATGACGACGACACAACAAAAAAATTAGTACAAACCATTAATCTAAAATTATTAATTTATCTTAACATGATAAAAATAAATTCACAATTCACAATTCAATCTATTTCCAGGTATGAGAATTATATTTACAACTTACATATTTTCTTCTAATAGGGAATTACTTGTCTATAGAAACTAAAAGAATAAAATAAAAGACAAATGCATAGAGATTTTATTCTCCCTCGGGATTGCTTATTGCTGCAGTAACCACGTGTTGGGTCAAACAAAGTCAATATCCCTCTCAGTAATTGTAATTTCATTTACTATATATATGTACTCCATATGATCATGAAATCGTACTTACTCACTCGTATAGATTGATCATGAAATTAGATGAAAACTTCCGTTTTCAAATTTGTTTGATGACATTTTTCATCCCTCTTTTAAACTCAAGTTATTTATACGTAAAAAATAAAGCAATAAGTTGCGAAATTTAGTAATATGTAGTTTTTTTTTTTTTTTTTTTGGTAAAAAGTAATGTAATATGTAGTTTTGTTACTATTCAGCAATATATTTCGATGGTTTAAGTGTCGTCGTCGTGACACCACCAATATTCAAACCTAGCTAGGTGTTGTTGACAAACCAATATAACATGGTGTAAATATATGCTCAATAGTTGTCCTATCAAGTATTATAAGTGTTATAGATGAAATAGGCTTTGCCGCTTTGGAATGTAGAGATTTTCTTTTCATGACTCAAGTCTATATATTGTAACTCCTATATAGTTATAAATAGTGAAAAAATGATTAGAAAATAAACCTAGGGTGTTTATAAACTCTAATGATACTTTGCAACTAATTGGTATTTGTATCCTATGGGCAAAAGCCTACGGTTAGCAATAAGCATGCGTTTGATTTAATATTTCTATAATAATAAATTTTATTAGCATGTTTAACGGTGATGTAGGACTATAGACTATAGTCCATATCTTGCAGATGTAAAATATTAGATCAAATTTTTTTACTTAAGATGTATCTCTTCAAGAAAATTCTTTGGTTTGAGATGATAAGTGAGCTTAAAACTTGATTGTTTGTTTGCTTGTGCATTTAGTATATAACTATTCTAAGAATCCACAATCTTAATCATAATTATCATTGTTTGCGTTTGTCGTTTGTGTTTACAATTTTGCGAAATGTTTTATGTAAAACTACACTTTTTTTTTTTTTTTTTTTTTTTGGTATTTCAAAATGTGAATCCTTTTTATTTTCTCATGTAAAAGTTAAATGATGATGTCGAAGAAAGAATGTGACTGTAATGCTTTTGCCTTGTGATGTAACTTCAATGGTTTTTAGCATATCTATTATCTAGATCTTCTCCTTCAGTGTAGAAACTGCGAAAGAAGATGACAAGAGATCCCATCTTTCGATTTGGATGAAAAAGAGCGATAGAAAGATGTTTGTCAAATTTAGCTTCAAAATACCAGAACAAATCATATATAACACTAATGAGTAATCTCTAAATTGAAGCCATGAAAGAAATAGAAAGCCTAAAGATTCATCAACAATGGTTAAGCCAACAATTTGTACAATTATCACTCTCTCTGAGACAGAACAAGTTTTGTGTATAAGCAAATCAAATTCATTACTTATTGTGATTCAAAATGACAGAGCAAAGACATTGCAGTACCTAAACTTAAGGCTAAGATCTCAAGCTGAATTCTCTATAAGGTCTCCACATATCAACATAGTTTCTCAATTCGCTGCGCGGTAATCTCTTCTTCCACGCATCAAGATCCGGTAAATCACCGGTTAAAGCCACCGAACTATCATTCCCATTTCCAAGCGTTAGAACAAAGAGCTTATCTCCAAAAACAGAACTCATGGCTTTCAACGTTTCCTCCATAACCAAATCTCCATCTCTCTCTGAATCTTCAGCTTCCACACATCTCCCTCCAACATTGACCATAATCCTACCTCTCTTCCTCAACCTACATTTCAAATCCTCCCACACTTTAGGATCTTGAAGCTCTTTAATCACACTCCCTTTACTAAACAAATCAACTAAAATACCCGAAAACCCGGTTTTAACACTAGCGTTCAAAGCATCACCAATGTTGATAAAGACCCTATCTTTATGATCCCTTTCGAGCTTAGAGAGACCAAAGAACTCTCTACCGACGTCAATTACAGAAGGGTCAAGCTCCCATCCATGGATAGTGATTTCAGGAGGGTAAAGGTCGAGAATCAATCGGGCTGTTGAACCGGCTCCGAATCCGAGAATACCGATTGGTCCAGGAGGTATAATCGGAGGCAGAGTAGCGAAAACGTCGAAGTAACTATCGGTTAAGGTTTTGAGAAGGAAAGAGATGCTGTGGATGTTACCCGGATTGTCGAGGAGGAGGAGACGAGAACCGGCGAGTGGGTGATTGGTTTTTCGAGAAACTTGGATGACTCTGATGTAATTGTGGCGGGATTTGAATTTGGCGAGGGTTTTCACGTCGTCGGCTGGGATTCCGTCGTCGTCGTGGGAGGTTTTGTTCCGGTGAGAGTGGGTGCGGATAAAGATTGGTTTTTGCGGAGGTTTTGGTCGGAGATTGAGAGTTGAAGGAGGAGGAGAGAGGCTAAGGAAATGGCGAGAAATGTGAAGTGGTGGTCGGAGATATTGGAGAGATACAAGCTCCTTGGCCATAGCTACTCTTAATTATTCGGCAAATTTTTGATGAATTTGGGTGATGATGATCATCTCAAACTTCAATAGACTAATTTTGGGAATTTTTAAAAATGGAGGATTTTCATTAACTTTTTTTTTTGAGAATTTTAAATTTTTAAAAAACTGGGGTTTAAGAAAATAAAATTTAATCTTTTTCCGTTGGGTTAGAGAAAAAGGGAAATTTCTGCTTCTGTTTGAATGGTAGTAGAAATGCATTCCTATGAAATAAGTTTGAAGCCAAAAAGAAATCAGTTGCTGTGCATTTTTCACATCTTCAGATTTCTAACGTTTGGGACTTTTAGGACAAATACTTCTCACTGTTCCTATCAATGGCAGTGTTTTCCCAGAACTCAAAAGGTTTCTGAAAAAACATGAATCATTCCCTAACTTTGTCTCTTAAATCTCCTGATCAAAAGACACACCATTCATCAAACTGGTTTAAGACGACGGGGGATTCACCTCCGGCTCCTGGTTATCGTCTTCCATTTCATCTTCACCTGTGGAGTCCCTGAAGGGTTTATGAGATCTCTATCAGTTAAATGTTTAATCACTTTGTTAACAAGTTAGAAAATGAGCATCAAGGGTTTTTTTGGTTGTTGGAGTAGGAGGAAGCTTTCATTACCTATCCATTGTTGGGCCACCAAGACCTGAGAAAGCATGAACAGGTTTCTCATCATCGTCACTGTCTGAATCGTAAGCTGAAGTTCCACTCCAAATGCGAGGCTTTGGTCTTACCTCCATGTCTTCTTCCGGCTAAAGGTTTGAGATAACACATCTAATGAGTCTGTCCCAGTAGGACAGGACGAAACTAAAACAGCAAAGAGAGAGATATACAGCCACGGAGAGAATCATTTACCTCTTCCAAAACTCTATTGACTGGTGGTGTGTGCTGAAACTGCACACTAGGTGCATGTATTAGTCCTGAAAGTTGCTCTAGCAACGTGTTCCTGACAAGGCCAAGGTGTGGGAATCATTATCATCTTAACCATAGAGTGGATTAGGTATAAGTTACTAGAATGACCATAAAAAGGGGGTGTCGGAGATATTACCTGATCTTCTCCATATCTTTTGGTGTGTTTAGATTCTCCATTGGACCTGGGTCGACATGAAGCGTATATTCTGGGCCGAAATACTCAAAATACTCATTGTACGGGAGTTTGTTTTCTGGCTCTACTCCAACCGCAACTGCAGTCTGTGAGGAGGCAACAGAAACAATCCTTTCAAGAAAAAAACCTTGTATAACTATCAAAAAACATAGAAGAAGTGGGAAAGAGATGAAAATACCTCATAACACCAGCAGCGGGCAACATTTCGAATAGTATACCCTCCACCACCCAAGACCATGAGAGGAACGTTGTAAGATCTTAAGAACCGGAGGCAATCAGCATGACCTTTGACAGATAAGTTGAAGCAACCCAACCGATCACCACTTAACGAGTCAGCCCCACACTGAAGAACAACTGCTTCTGGCTGATACACCTCCATAACCTTCTTGATAAGAGGTCTAAACAAGCTGCGGAAACTTTCATCGTCCATACCATCATTTAGAGGAACATTTAGAGCATAGTATTTCCCTTTTTCTGTGCCAACATCTCTTATGTGACCAGTTCCTGGGAAAAAGTCCCCAAATTTGTGGAAAGAAACAGTCATAACTCTATCAGTGGTGTAAAACGCTTCTTCTACTCCATCTCCATGGTGGACATCGATGTCTATGTAAAGAACCCGCTGCAAATGAAATTTCGTGAAAGCATTAAGATGCAAGCAATGGAAACATCATCAACGCTCAACATTTTGAACAATTTTATCAGAATACAATAACAAAGCAATCGAATCATGATGATGGAAACTAACAAACCAAGAGGCAATACAGAAAGGCTTTCCAATGTCTGCCCAATTCTCAAACACACAAATATCCATTGGCCATGGAATCATTGAAAAGAGTTAACTCAGAATGACTTTATCAGGTTTTGTAACTTGCAGATGTATCACTCAGAATTCAGAAACATCTCATGTATTTGACCTAACATGATAATGAAAGATTCAGAGTATCATTCGACAATCACAAAAAAAAAAAGCTTAAGGTTTCAGGTCAATATAGCAAACCTACTCAATAAGATAAGCTTAAACCCCAAAATTATCAGAAGAACATATACAAGTTCTTAACGAATAGCTAAGAGATGAGATAAGGAGGAATGAAACAATTACCCTAAACATCTTGAGCAATTCCAGAATACCTAGCACGATATCATTTACATAGCAAAACCCAGAGGCCTCGCTTTTCTTAGCATGGTGAAGCCCACCTCCCCAATTGATAGCGATATCAGCGTCCTGTCGGCTTAATTTGACGGCAGCGCCGATAGAACCTCCGGCAGAGGCACGGCAAAAGTCGAAAAGTCCGTCGAAGACAGGACAGTCTTCGCCGACATTAAATCGCCTTAGGTTTCGTGCAGAGGAAGGATCGCCCATGGATTCCGGCGAAACGGAAGCGAGGAAATCAACATACTCCGGGGAATGGAACCGACCGATATCGGAAGCCTCGGCGAGGTTAGGGCGACTGATTTCTAAACGACGGTGGAGGTGATAGTGGACGATTAAGCTATGAGCCATGCGGATCCGGTGAGGTTTCATCGGATGTCCTTGACCGTAGTAGTAGTCTCCGATCGTTGGCTCGTAGAAGTAACTGACGCGCCGCTTAACACCGTCGGGTCCCGACGGCAAAGATATTCCGCTTTCGTCTGCCTCCATCTTCCTCTCTCTCTCTCACTCAGAGTCTCTTTTGCTCTCTCCTCTAATATTTTTTTTTAACTCCGACCAAAAATTTTGTGACTACGCCTAATAGTTTCATAGAGCAGCTTATATACATACTTGTACTAACATACACGCCTTAATAATAATTTTACATTACAGAATCCATATTTTATCCATATATATGTGTTACATTAAAATTTAAAAGGGATGGCACTAAGCTGCCAAAAAAAAAAGGAGAGAGAGAGAAAGATGGCACGAAAACGGAACAGACGAGTTATGTTCATATTCGATTCCAAAATTAGCATATTTTAATTTGCTTTTCATAATAGTAGACATTGTTAGATAAAGTATAACATTTGTAAAATAGTAAATAATTATATGTTCAGCTGGAAAAACATATTATGTCAGTAGTTATGACCAATGATTTAGAACATATTTTAGATGTTAGATTATCAAATATTTATGGGCACATTTGTCTAATTTCATTTCGGATGAGTTGAATCTCCCAAAAGTAATCCACAAACAACTTATTCAAAAAGATGTTTTAGTGGTGTTACGGTTATGAAAAATGTAATGTTGAGATAACAAAGTCATGTAGAAGAGGAAGAAAGTAAAAAAAAAGTGAAATGAGAGCTAATAATCAAATAAATAAAGGTGTGTGTTCTCTACAAGAGAATGAGTACTCCAACAACGAAAAGAAACAGTGATCAAGTATCATAATAATAATTATAAGGACAAACCATGATGAGACTCTCTTCTACCAAGTCCTCTTTCCTCCATGAGGTACAAAGTTTGACGTCGATCTTGACCGTTTATCTCCAAACCCACCACCACGTCCTCCTCCTCCTCTTGACCGGAAGTTTCTTCCACCACCAGAACCTGAACAATTCATCAAATCATGAATCAGATCATCAAACCAAATAACGCAAGATTGGTTTAACACTCAAAATGAGATAAGAGATTCTTGAGTTTTCACCTCCATAACCAGAACCAGATGATCGAACTAGTGCAGAGAGAGTAGGAGGTACAACTTGACCAGCTTCTTGAAGGATCTTTATTAGCTCTCTTGCAAACTTAGCATTCTCATGTGTAAAGAATGTAAACGCCATTCCTTTAGCTCCTGCACGCCCCGTTCGACCAATCCTATGGATGTAATCCTCCAACGAAGTTGGGAAATCATAGTTAACCACACACTTTATGTCCTTTACATCTGCAAAACAAAAAAAAGGAAGAAAACATAGTTGAGAAGTTAAGTATATACTACTAATATGATCACACAAATGCAGGAAGATGAACAGAAAATTGTTTGTGTAATTTTTTTTGGTGTTTAAAGGCTAGAGGAAGGAAAGGAGAGAGAACCAAAACCCCCTTATCCCTACAACTGCAGATCTCAAAAGATCGAGAAACTAAGAGCAACACATTTTTTCCCAAGTAAATGTGCCCACCTTAACTTGCAGGGATAAGGAGTGTGTGTGGCGGCATTAAAACACTACTAATGCAAGCGGGTGTCAGTCGCCCAGGCTGCTCAAAAACCAATCAGCTCCATGCCCGGGAGATGGATGTCGGGAAACATATTCTTCAAAGCTCCCTTTTTCTTTCTATGTGGCATTTTTTTCTTATACCAGAGGAAACTGTGGAAAGCGGCAGCCAGGCGACTTTTGTTTTTATCTTCTAACCCCAAGAAAAAACAAAATGGTCTAATCTAATCCTCTCATAGCGTTACAGTTAATCCTACCAAGTCCCCTTGCCGCTACATCAGTGGCAGTCATTATCGGGCTTCTTCCACTCTTAAATTCTGCCAAGACTCGGTCTCTTTCTGATTGGTTCTTGTCACCATGTATGGCAAGAGCTGGCCATCCATCCATTCTCAATTGTCTTGTCACTTGATCACACCCTCTCTTTGTCTCCACAAATATTAGGATTTTACTCCCATCCATTAACTGATTAAGCAGTGCAAGGAGCCTATCAAACGAAAACAAAGCATAAGCATCATAGCATAAAAAGAAGGCAAAGAAAGATGTATATAAATCGTTTCTCCTCCAGTTACAGAAAAATTAAGAACCTGTTGTATTTCTCTGGTGTCGGTACAATCTCGATTACTTGGTTAATAGACTGGTTCGCTTTTAGATCTGCTGATCCAATAATGGCCTACAAATAAACAATTATTTTCAAAGCACAACATAAACATATCCTACTTTAATCAGTGACAGTACACTCAATCTGAATAAATTAAAAGAAGAAATTAAGTAGACCTTATATGGATCTCGTAGAAACTGTCTGGCAAGAGATTCAACCTCCCGTGGCCATGTTGCACTCCAAAGCAGTGTCTGTCTATCAGGTCGGATCTGTGGAAAAGAAGGTACAATCTTAACAACAGACCATAAAATTGAATAGAGAAGATCTATTGATGGAATCCCATTGTAGTGACAATAAGCCATAGCTTCAGAAGAAGTAAGAGCATACCTGAGATACAATCTTTCTAATTTGGGGTTCAAACCCCATGTCTAACATTCTGTCAGCCTCATCCAGTACAAGGTAAGTCACTCTCTTCAAATTAGTGTGTTGGCATTCCAACATATCGATCAAACGACCAGGTGTAGCAATTACAATCTCAACACCTGACACGCCAATCACGATTCACAAAGTTTTATGTTCCATCCCAGAACCAGACATGAAAAGCTAAAACATCACAATAGAAACAAAGTACCTCTTCTAAGATCTCGAATTTGAGGTCCTTTAGGAGCACCACCATAGATACAAGTACTTTTAACACCAGATCGCAACCCGAATTTTCTCGATTCCTCTTGAATCTGAACAGCTAATTCTCTCGTGGGCGCTAATATTAACACAATGGGTCCATCATCTTGACCTAAAACAGACCCCAACAATCCACATGAGTAAACATGTGCCCTCCATAATAAAAATATGCAGCTAAAATCCAATTAATCATCACCCTATTGTCTTAAATACTCACCTAATCGAGGTTGAGCACTAACGTGAACCAACGCTGGTAACAAGTAAGCCAAAGTCTTACCAGAACCAGTCTCAGCAATACCAATCAAATCCCTACCCTTCAACGCCATTGGCCATCCCTGAGATTGTATTGGCGTGGGCTCAGTAAATCCCAATTTAGCAATTGCTTCGAGAATATTATCTAAATAGACAACAAAGGAACCATTGAACCAAGAACCCAATTTAGGTAAAAATTAGCAAAATTCCCATCCAAAGCAAAGTATACTTGCACTCAACTTACGAAATTTTTTGTCAATACCTGGAAAGTTAGCATCTTGGAACATCTTAATCGGCTTAGGAACATCACGGCCTTCAACGGATATATCTCTCTCGGTTCTGTACATGGCAACGTCCTGCTCTGTCATGGCCTGCACAGCTGGACTCTCCACGTAGAAATTCTTCTCGAAATGAACAAGATTCCCAAAATTCTGTTTCGGAAGAGAAACGCTATCTAGCTCTCTATTACTCGATCCACCACGTCCTCCTCCTCCCCAATTCTCTCCGCCACCGCTGCCTCCTCCCCTTCTATCACCGTAATGACCATACCCGCCTCTTCCACCGCCGCCATGACCAACAGAGAAGCCACTTGTAGGTGGCTGGAATGATGGGTAACGATTATAGCCCGAATTATCACCCGCCATCACAGGAGATGGCCCATATCCACCAGCGTACCGTGGGTTGTATGGTGCGGCAGAAGGATCCATCGGTTGAGATGGACCAACTGGGGCACCGGCGCTAAAGTAATACAGAGTAGATAAAAGGTTACAGATCGAATGAAATAAAAGAAGAAGAAGAAATTGGTCGATTGGTTTCACTTACCCAGAGCGTTGGCGATACGAATTCGGATCAGCAAATCTACGATCATACGAGCTCATCGTAACTTTAGATTGTTAGGTTTTTTTTTTTTTTTTTTTTTCTCTATCGCGTGAATTCTACAGCGTAACTTAGAAATCGAATTGATGCAAAAGAGTTCGAATCGAATTGATGCAAAGAGACGAGAGTGCAGAGAGACAAAAAGACGCTAAGGAACAAAACCAAGATACTTTACGATTTCTTCTTCTGGACAGTAAAATTCCCAAATTAGAAACCCTAATTTTCACTGTGGTTTTTTTTTTTTCCTCCGGTAAGCGCGAATTTAATTTCTTTTTTATGTTATGGGCCATGAGTGACCTTGACGGGCTATAAGAGTTGGACCGAAACTATAGTTTATATCTGAAACTTACCATGAAGAGTTTAATGCTGAAAAGTGAATACATGGAGTCTGAAACAAACTATTTGCATAGAGTCTGAATCAAATTCTGGAAAATCTCAACAAAAAAAAACAAAAAAAAAACAGAAAAACAAAAAAAATTGAAAATCTCAAAATTACGATGTGTATTTTCAGACTTTCCATCTGTGCCAATCAATAGACATATTTTTCTGGAATATACCATATATGCTTTTTTTTTCCTAACCATTGAAAAAATGTATATCTTTGACTTGACCCATAATTTTTCTAAATAAAATGGAGTGACTGATATTACATGTGATAAAACTACATGGACTGCATATGTGGTCGTACTTGACATATCTACTACACTATTAAAAAAGACTCAATCTTATGGGGTGTTTCCAAACACTATTCAAGTTAAAATAAAAAGAAATAATTTTATCTTTGTATCCAAACATGATTTTGTATCTTTTTCTTTCTCCTCTTCATCATTTATTTCCTTATCTAATATTACAACATTAATATATGAATTATGATTCTCCTATTATCTTTGTTAGATCTTATTTTCAAATTATTTTGAATTATTATATAATACATATAATTATTAAAATTTTATATTTTTTTCTGCATATATTGTGATTAAAATTTTTTAAAACGGACATACATTACATAATTAAAGAAGAAATACACAATCTTAGAGGGTGTTTCTAAATACTATTCAAGTTAAAATAAAAAAATCATTAAATCTTTATATCTAAAGATACCTTTGCATTTTTTTCCTTTTTCCTCTTCATCATTTATTTTTTTATCTAATATTGCAATATTAATAGTATGAATCATGATTCTTCTATCTTATTTTCAAATAATTATTAATTATAATTAAAATACATAGAATTATAAAAAATTTATATTTTTCTGTATATATTGTGATTAAAATTTTTTAAAATGAACATATATTACTCCATTAAAGAAAAAAAAAGTGTGTGTTCAACATCCCACATTGACTAAATTTTGGTGGTAATGGTTCAAAGTCATATTATAAAAAGACCAAAATAATTTTAAATACGAATAAACAGGAAACTTGACTTATCATGCGTCCAAATTTATAAAATGTATTCGGTTTGATCCAGTTTTTTAGTTTAAATAATTTAAACATGTCACATTGACTAAAATTTGTGGACAATGGTTTAGAGTCATGTTATTAAAAATAAATAATAAAACAATTAAATACGAATGAGCAGAAAACTTGACTTATCAGACGTCTAAATTTCAAAAATTTATTCGATTTAATCTGATTTTTTAGTTAATAATTGAAAATAATTATTAATATTTAAACTGTATAAAAATTTTAAAAATATAGAAAATGGAGATCATTTAAAAGCAAACTTTTAAATTGACCCAAATTATATTTGGATATGTAATTTTCTACAATCCTAACAACAAACCACAATAATTTTTACTATTAATTTTAAAATAAAACTAGATTCGAACCCGTTGTATACCACGGGTCAATTGTTTTAATATAAATTTGTAATTTTTGTGTGTTACCGTGAGTCAAATAATAATTTATATGTGTTAGATTGTTATTATTAAATGCACTAAAGATATTTTATTTTTTTTAGAAATAAGATTCAAAATAATCTAAAACAATGATCAGCGGGTTGGTAAAATCTATACAGGATTATCATGTTCTCTTACTGAGTGTCTTACTCGCTGAACTAAAATAATAAAATCTAAACCATGTAATTATATAAAAGGGATTGTGTACAAGATGGAAAATTCTCGACGGATGCGGGACATGACAGGTTTTCGTCCTAAAATGAGCATGTCTAACAGAAGTGTTGGATCATTAATCATAAATATATATACAAAGAAATATAGTATATCTCTTCAATATTTTAATGAGAGTAAAGAACATCATTCATTTGATTAGGTTTGATTCAAATATCGGTAATTTGCTATTGCTACATAGAAATAAAACAATTTCATGTTTAAAGCACATTAAATATAGTATATACAATAAAGAAATTAAAAAAAAACACTAAAAATATAATAAAATTATACGAACAACTAAAAATATTTATAAATAGTAAATAACCAAAAACTATAATTTATATTAAAATAATTGACCCGCGGTATACCGCGGGTATAAATCTAGTTTATAATTTCAAAAACATATTTATAATTTCAAACATAAGAATCTCCTTACAACAATAACAGAAAATAAAATAAGGTATGTTCTAAGCAAAAATTAATCAATATTCATTTCATATTACCATAAATATGGTAGAGACGACACAGATGTAGTTTGAATCAGCATTCAATGTTATTTTTTTTTTTCATTGATTAAAATAAGCTATTTTTGATGATCAACGTCTAATATAATGAGCCACTTTAAATTACTTTAACATAAGAAGATTTGTTCTTAATGGTATCAATTAAAGAAAGAATATTCCGTTATGGAATAACAGAATTGACCAAAATGCCCACAGAAGGTCCAACGAATTTTCCATTTTCCCATACGCGGAAGGGCCCACCATGACGTCAGTTACTCCCTATAAAACCCATCCACCTGCAACCTTTCTTCTCGGTTTAAGACACCAAAGAAACAAACACTGCAAAATAAACTCTTCCCTCTTCTCTCCCAAATCCTGAAAATTTCAAAACCCAAATAGAACCCAAAAAAAAAAAAAAAAAAACTCTAACAATGGTGGCAGTTGATTATAACGAGAAGAACAGTGGAAGTAGTCTCAAGTTTCTATGCAGTTACGGTGGCAGAATCCTCCCTCGTTCTACCGATGGCAAGCTCCGTTACGTCGGAGGTCTCACCAGAGTGCTCTCCGTCGATCGTTCTATCTCTTTCGCAGGTTCGCATCTGCTTCATTTTTTTATCCAAAACAATCCTCCTGCTAAATCTGAGCGTTCTCGAAGAAATTGAGATTGATTTTGTTTTTTTTGTTTCTCTTCTCCAGAGCTGATGAAGAAACTGTGTGAATTCTGTGGATACTCCGTTGATCTAAGATGTCAATTACCAAACGGCGACCTCGAGACTCTAATCACCGTCAAGTCCGAGGAAGAACTAACGAACATCGTCGAGGAATACGATCGTGTCTCCGGAGCAATTAAGATCCGAGCCATTCTAGCACCTCCGAGATCTCAAAAGCACGAATCGCCGTCGTCTTCAAGCGGTGATCGATCTCCGAAATCGCCTTTCTCCGTCACGCCTTCCCCGCCGAACTCTCCATCTCCGTCGTTCGGAAGATATCTACAATATCGGTATTGTCTACCTCCCACGGATCTTCCTAGAAGATTCAATCATAGATCGGAGGAATCTCATTGCTGCTATGCGTGTCGTGTACACAAAGACTCTAGGCTCATCTGGCATTGACGGAGGTTGGAAAATCGAATATACGCTATAGATACGATGATGACGAAGACGAAGACACAAAAAAAAAAAAAAAAAAATTATGAAAACAAAAATGCAAAAATAAAAAGATCGGGACTAAATTTAGGTTCATTGAATTTTTTTTTACGATGTGTTGGTTTTTGTGAAGAGAAGAATTAAATTTTCTTGACAATTACGGTTCGAAGACGTTACCGGCGGGGAAATTGTTTTAGACGCAGAACAAGACGGAATATTCATTCCGGACGTTAGTAGCCGTTAGTAGCCGTTAGAGCTACCGTTAGAAATCGTTAGAGTTGCCGTGACGACGTGTTTGCACGTACGACGTTCATTTTATATACGTGATACGTGGCGAAGATTGAAAGGCCATCTCGTGTCAATGTCAGAGATATAACACGTGTGTAGTCTGGTGGATTAGTAACCTCCACACGTGTCTGCCTTTCTCACTCTCAAGCTTATTTTTCTTGAGGAGGTTCTTTTCTCTTTTCCTTTTTTATTAATAAGGGAGTAATTTTTTAAAAATTTTTGTTAATAACATTCGCTTTTCTTTTTTCTCTGTCTCATCAGGATTAGAGAAGGACGTGAGATTCCTTCACACGGAGTTCCTTCGTTTAGTCGACCCAAATTTTAGTCCCACTTGAGAAAAAATGAAAAAAAGGACCAGCAAATATATATTATATAATCAGAAGTTTATTGAAAATAGAAAATACAAATAACTAGTATTTGTTAGTTGGCGTATTTTAGTTGACGACTTCCCAAGTTTCCGCCACTTGTGAATGGGACAGACTTAGGACTAAAGAATGAAGAATTTGGTGAGCAACTTGTCCCATTCTTCTTAAGAATTTAAAATTTTCAACTCCACAAAAAAATATTAGAAGTTGTTCAATGATTATAAATAAATAACTTTTGGAGTAGTCGGTACCCACACACTTCTTATGTCCCGAATGCAATTTAAATTTTGATGAAAAATCAACCAGCAGAGAGTACACAAAAATTGAGCTATTTTCACTTTTTCAGCATTTTTTTATTTAAAGTTACAAGAGAATCTCTTATTTTTTATTCATACAACTGAAACATTTATATTTGTTTTTTTTGCTGCCAAAGCAAATTTATTAATTTAAAACCCACTGTCTATGTTTTTCTTTAAATTTATCATTTTAATAAAAATTCTCACATATTGTTAGCAACTTAGCAAATTTAGACTAGTATTTCAGGCTACTTCCATCAATAAGCCGTGTGTGTGTGTATTCCAGCATCAGATTTTTACCCAGTTTCTTGCTCAAATTCTTCACCATCTGATTCCTCTGCATTGTCTGCATCATCATCCTCTGCTTCATTGTCATCCTCTTCTTGATGGTTGTCAATGACCGGTTTCCCAATTACCGGTAAAGCAGGACTCATCTTTCTGATCTCATTGCACTGCACCAAACCAAGACAACAAGAATTTAGTTAAAACATCTCTTACCACCATTCATAAGAACAACATTGAAATTGACAATTAGTCCTATCGATATCTCTCTCCCTCTATAAATCACACAATATAATTATAACGAATATACAACTAAAGGAAACACCAAAACCAGACTTGACAAGAAGATAGTTGGTGAGGTTAAAAGACTCAAAAGGAACTAAAGTCTACCATGGATGGAGTCTACACTAAAATGGACCACTAATGAAGAATCACAACTCAACATTGGCATATCCACTAAATTCAAACTACTTTTGCTAACTTAAAACTCAAACACAGAAGCACCAAAAGGAAATGTTCCAAAGAATTCGATTAACAAAAAATCAGAAACACTAATTAATCTTGTCAATGTGAAGTAGAGAAAATGATCTGCCTAAAGCCAAATTCTGAACGACTCGCTTAGTTACCAATAAAACCTTCTTCAATGGTCTTCATCAAATTTGAGATCAAAGACCTTAGCTTGCTCACATATTCTCCAGTTATCACAAAAAACTAAGTAGAAACCACTTCTAATCTCTGAACTAATCAATAAAACTCACTGAATAAGCTATCACAAGAAAAGACCTCGTTCCAAAACCCAGAAGTTATCAATCAGGATTCTCACTCAAAATCAGCTCCAACTACATGAAATTAAAGAGCTAAGATTGGCCGAAATTTGAAAACTTCCTACAATCAGATTCCGAAAGAGAAAGAGAGAAAGAGAACACAGACAATCAAAGAAGCTACCTTTTCTTCGAATTCAGCTTCTTCCATGGCGAGAAGAATCTCCTCATTCTGTGGCTGAGGCCACTGTAACGGAAGCAAATACGATGCCGGAATAGTCTTCGTCGATGACGGAAACTGGTTCATCAACGTCGGAAACTGTAACATTCTTCTCCCCTTTCTCGTTCTAAGAAAAAATGAAAAATGGTGTTTCTTTCCACTTTTTTACAGAGAAAACAGAAAATTACTAAAACGCTGCGTATTAGTAAACACGCAAGGACTCAGCCGTATTTGTTATTGGGCTTTCATCTGTTTATACCCAATTCTTAAGCCCATCCTCTTCACACGTGTGAGTTGTGACAATCGACACTCGTGGAAACACGGTGGTCGTTGGAAGTTAAATTTGATTTATTTTTTCTCCGCGACCGACGCATCGTAAACAGTGAAAGTAATCAATTTTGTTTTATTATGCATTTTAATCACCGTAAAAAAACACTGTTGAAGTTAAAGCATGTAGTCCTGGTGGTCCCTTATTTTAGAATTTAGATACATTGTAGAAGTGTTTTTTAAGCGAAGGCCCATTGGGCCACTCTTTACCATCCCCGCGTGACGTGATTTTGAAATTGACACCATTACAAACAGATTAAAAAAAAATAAAAATTTTAAAAGTGTATCTAACTAATGCCTAGCTTAGCTATTAATATGGAGTACTAAAAATTGATTACCATGAAAACACCCAATCTCGCCAATACAAGCATCACTTTTCCACACCCATTTCCCGTTATAATGTCGCCTAACATGTGGAAAACTATAGTAAAAGTATTAAAAGGAATCTAATTATAGGTAATAAATTGACTTTCATTCTTACAAATATATGGAGATGAATAGTTGTAAAAGGATGTACATTGCGTAAAAAACTTAGGGTAAAATGAAAAAAGATCACATTATTATTTTAAAAAGGCGAAACACACCTTTAAAAAGGTTAACTCTTTATACCTTTATTTCCAAACCCATTTCCTTAGAGAAAGAAACTTCGCATGCGGGAATATAACAATACGGCTTTGCTTCTCAAAACAAGGACACAAAACCCTCTCTTTATATCACTCACACACATATATATGTACACAAGTCTCTCAACTTATGTATCTATCTACATTACAATATATATATAGCTTGATATTGATATAGATTTGAAAACATATATAAGCCATGTTTCTTCCTTCAGGTCTTCACCAGAAAGTTGTTTTCTTGATCTTGGTTTATCTCAGTGAGATTGATGAGGATGATGATGATGGAAGCTATTGTCCTCGCTAAGTCACCTTGAGAAGTCCTCGATTCCATTGATGATGAAGCTAAAATGGGGAATAAGCATTCCTGGTCCGATCTATTTCATGTTTATCTTATGTTATTTTATAATAACTCAATGTTGGTATTCGATGTTTCACTTACGTGTGTATTTTTAATGGAATGTATGGTAGCATTAAGTATTAAGTAGTGTATTCTGAAGTTAATAAAAAAAAAAAAAAAAAAAAGTATTCTGAAGTTAATAAAACGACTTTTATTTTGGAAAAAAACTACCTTTTTGGCAACAAAAATTTATTTTCATTGATCGATTAACCAGTAAGGCACATAAAAGTCTATAAATGAAAAAAAAAAACTATGTAACTAGCACAACGAGTAAGCTATCATCCTATATCTATGGGAAGGAATTAAATTGACATGCTTTGGTCATCGAGTCAAAGGAGAGGTAAATGTTAGCTCGGCGGCCCGAAACTTGTGTGTTTATTTTCTGATAAGCAATTAATTAAGCTTGTATGCAATCAATAGATAGCTCCTCCATATATGGTTGGTAGTAATGTCTTCAATTTTTTATTACAATAACGCCAAAAATGTTAAACGAGACCGATGACAAGTCTTCCTTGTGGGAAAATTAAACAAAATATAAAAGTCTTCTTACTTGTGGAAAGGTTTGGTCCTTCACTTTGGCTTGTTCCTATACACTTGCTTACATATATCTACACTGAGAGAGACTTACAATTTACGAACAAAAATCAACTTACCGTGTTTCTTGGTCCCCGTAACAATGGCGGACAATCGACGAAGAAGGAGCTTGTTCGACTTCTTTCTTTTCTCCGTTTCTTTGGCGTTTCTCTGTTTAGCTCCGATTCCGGCATCAGCTCATCGTCGGAAACTCAGGTTCAGTGTCAACGGCGAGTTCAAGATACTGCAAGTTGCGGATATGCACTTTGCAAACGGCGCCACAACGCCGTGTAAAGATGTTTTGCCTAGCCAGAAAGCTCACTGCTCTGACCTCAACACCACCGTCTTCTTGACTCGACTCATCGCCGCCGAGAAGCCTGATCTTATCGTATTCACCGGTACCAAATAGAAAGAAAGAAAAAAAAAGAACTAATTTCTCCTCTCGATTTCTTATTCGCAATCCGATTAATCACTCTGTAGACTGGAAATTTCTATTTGAAAACTCTGAACTTTTTTGAGCTTGTTTACATAAAAGTACCCTAATTTTGAAATTTCTGTTTGATTCATCTTTTTTTGTATTGTTTCAGGTGATAACATATTTGGGTTCGATGTTAAAGACGCTGTGAAGTCTCTAAACGCTGCGTTTGCTCCGGCGATTGCGTCTAAAACCCCATGGGTTGCTGTTTTGGGAAACCATGATCAAGAATCTACATTAAATCGACAGCAACTCATGACTTACATTGAGAATCTTCCCAACAGTTTATCTCAAGTGAATCCTCCTGAAGCTGCTCATTACATTGATGGGTTTGGTAATTACAATCTCCAAGTCCATGGAGCTGCTGATTCCAGTCTACAGAACAAATCTGTTCTTAATCTGTATTTTCTCGATAGTGGGGATTACTCTAGTGTTCCTTACATGGAAGGTTATGATTGGGTCAAAACTTCTCAGCAGTTCTGGTTCGACCACACTTCAAAACGTCTTCAGGTATATCAATGATGAAACAATCTTGATTTTTGATCTCTACGTTGTTGTTTTTGACTTTTGGTTTTGATGATATTATAGAGGGAGTACAAGGCCAAGCCTAATCCTCAAGCAGGTGTAGCTCCAGGACTAGCTTACTTCCACATTCCATTACCAGAGTTTTGGAGTTTCAACTCATCAAACGTTACCAATGGAGTGAGACAAGAAGGTACCTCCTCGGCTTCAACAAACTCGGGTTTCTTCACGACAATGGTAGCTAGAGGAGATGTGAAATCAGTGTTTGTGGGTCACGACCATTTGAACGACTTTTGTGGTGAACACAAAGGTTTGAATCTATGCTATGGTGGTGGATTTGGGTATCATGCTTATGGTAAAGCTGGGTGGGAGAGGAGAGCAAGAGTTGTGGTTGCTGATTTGAATAAGAAGAGAAAAGGGAATTGGGGAGATGTGAAATCAATTAGGACATGGAAGAGGCTTGATGATAAGCATCTCTCTCTTATTGATTCTCAGCTTCTTTGGATCAATGCTGCAAACGGATCAGTTGTTCCTCGTTTATGATTTCGTTTTTGTTCCTTTTCTTTTGGGTTTCGGTTTTATACAGAAAGAAACAAACAAAAGACCAAATAAAACTGTTTATCATTCATCTACTTAAAGTTTGGGTTGATGTAATCTCTGTTTTGTTTTATGTAAAAGAATTAATTTTGAAATGCAAAATATATAATGAGTTCATTAGTATATATGATTAGTGATTATTATGAACAAAATTTGATTCTGTTTGGTTTTTCATTTTTGTAACGGTTTCTTTCCCACACTGTACTAGTCCGACAGATCATAAACCTATCAATATCAGTTATTAACCGATACTATTTAAATAATAAACAACTGGAAATTATGAACAAAAAGCCCGTATAGCTCAGTGGTAGAGCGTCAGTCTTGTAAACTGAAGGTCCGTAGTTCGATCCTGCGTGTGGGCACTTTTTGTTTTTCTTCAGGGCTCTTTTCATTATATCTAATTAGGGCTGGGCAAAATAATCGTAACCGAAAAAACCGAACCGAACCAAACCGTAAATTAGTCATTCGGTTTGGTTTCGGTTTTGCTTAAAAATCCGTTCGGTTATCATTATCAAATAATTTCGGTTTCGGTTTAAAACCGTAAAACCGTTCGGTTTTTTCGGTTTTTTGAATTTACCTTTTATACATGTTTAGATAGATAGTTGAGTTACCTAGTTTAAATAAATTTAACAAAAATATTTTAAATATGATTGCACTAAAAAAAAAAAATACAAAAACTCTAGATAGATATATATTTTATATATAATCTAAGGTTTTTGGCCATTCATTCACAATTTATTAGAGTTTCATAAAATTGTTCTCGAAGGCCACATCACTAGATTTGACTTCTATTCTCTTTATTTTTTCACTATAGTCGATTTTAAGTTTTGATTTTTCAATTGTTCGGTTTTCATTTATATATGACTTACAAACTCAATATTTTGATTTTAAGTTTTTAATTATTATTTTTATACAATCAAAATAATCTAAAAAACCGAAACCGAACCCAAAATAAACCGAACCGAATTAATTTTGGTTAAAATCGTTAAAACCGTAAACCGAAGAAAACCGAACCGAACCAAACCGTATTTCAATCGGTTTCTAAATGGTTTCATTTTTTACAGAACCGAAAACACCGAACCGGAACCAAACCGTAAACCGAAATGCCCACCCCTAGTTAATAAGACACGGCGTCGTTTAAAATGTTTTGAAAAAACGAAGTCGTCTTAAGCCAAAATGGGCCAAAACTAAACCCCCCCCCTGACGTCGTCGTCTTCAATCTTCATCCTTCACTCGTGTGTTGGTTTGACGAGTTTTTTGGTTTCTTAGGGTTTTGATCTGCAATGGCGAATCTAATGCATAGATTCTTCAAGAACAAGTCTTGCATCAATTCAATCCAGAGGCTGACTCCTTCTCTCTTAACATACCAGAAGCCCTGCATCAACAACATCGAATCTGTTATTGAAAAACCCGATCCAGTTTCTCTTGCTAACCCCGTGATAACACTCCCCAGAAATGAATCCAATCAATCTATGAGGTTTTATCCAAGTTTCTCCATGGAGTTCTTCTTGAATCCTAACATGGTTCAAGGTCTGGATCTAGCTGAAGCAACGTCGTTGGAGGAGGAAGATGGGAAGGAGATCGTGATTTACGCAGATAGTGTGAAGAAGAAGAGGAAGAAGAAGATGAACAAGCACAAGTATAGGAAACTCAGGAAACAGCTTGGACGCAAGTCTTAAAAATGGCTGCTTTATCTCTTTTAGCTATTCCGGTGAGTTTTTTACTCTCTTATTATAATTGTTTTTTGGTTTTCATGTATTCTGAATGACTGGGCTTCAAAGGATGAGCATAGTTCTTTGATTTAGTACGAACAAAAATTTCCAAATTTCTTTTGAGATTCCAAATTCCAGATGACATTGCATTGTCATTAGTCTACAAATATTCTAATAACAAAATTACAGATGGTGGTCTATTAGCTTTCTTTGAGTTTTGCTTGTTAATGGATGTTCCAAGTTTGTGTTTTTTTTTTTTTCATCTATTTGCACTGTGCCAGTGTTGTTTCTTCATATCTGTATCAATTCATAAGCGTATAGTTTAGTAGCATGTTTGAGTGATTGTCGAAAACGATTTGAGTGACCATGAGATCCCCTGAGGATAGTTGAACTAGCTTGATCGTTGAGCTAAGTGTTACAATGAGATTACTCTTTTTAAGCTCTAACTGGAGCACTCTGAATAACATGGCATTCTTAGATGGCATCTTAGCCTAAAGTCCCATTGTCATCCATGTAGTGATTTACTGTTGTATTTTTAGAAAGTCATATGTTTATTTCGATAGATGCGGATGGGTAATGTGCTCTGATGAACAATCTGATGGATTTTAGACTTTTCTACCAACTTTAGTTCTTGAGTTTGGTAAAAAGGATACGGATTTTCTAGAAATGGTTTAGCATTCATCAAAACTCAATTAAAAAAAAAATGCAGAATTTGCAGACATAGTTAGTAAGTCATAGTAGTCTCTCTGTGTTGTCATGCAATTACAACTTTTAGTAATTTACTAAGTATTTCCGAGTTTGATTTCTAGTATGACTTGTCATGAGTAGCTCATTTTTGCCAAGGCTGCAACCTTTGAGAACAATGGGTTATAATCTTGAATCTACTAGGGATTGTTCATTGATTTTGGATCATATCTGTTCTTTCTGATGACACACAGCATGTTCCTCTAATTTCCGTTCCAAGAGTAAAGGATCTGTATATCGTTAATGATTAAAATGTATTTAAATACAAACAAGATTTTACCCTTTTACTTCCTTTGCAGTGCATATGGTGGTTGAATTTAAGATAATAAGGAACAAAATTCCATAGTTTTTGCTCTAAATCTCACTTTATTATTGGTTCTCACTTCGAACACCAAAAAAAAAAAAAAAAAAAAAAGACCTCTAGAGAATCGTCACAAGATCACAAGAGAATTAGGCTGATCATGAATTAGACACAATGCAAGTGCATCTATCCTTGAGAAGAGGAGGGAAGAACGGATTCAACGGTAACATTTGGACCAACAAAGAGGAGATATACAGTAGTGTTCGCTGTACAGATACAGCATTATTAATCGCACTATGCTACGAAAGTTCTGCGTTTTGAGTTTTGATGAGTTTTCTAAGAAATCATAAGACTCAATGAGAATGCCATGTGATCCAATCTACTTACTAAATGAGTTTTTCATTGTACCACTTAGGCTTTAGACTCAAACTGGTTCAACTATCTTTAGCGGGTCTTCAGGCCCAACCTATAAAAAAAAACTAACTGAACGAAGCCAGGCAGGAGACAAGTGAAGCATGACAAGTACACTCGACTAGTTCATAAAATCACTAGATATATTGTTGAAATGTAGCTACGCTTGTGATTTGATAAAGAAATGACGAATATTACATGATAAGATGTGACTTCAACATTTTATTAACAATTCAAATGCGAAGTCATTATAAACAAAATTGTAGGAGTTTTCTTTGTTTTCGTTTTTTTTTTATTTAATTGATACGTGGTTGAATCTTAGTCACTTTTATTTTCATGACAGGAATCATTACTACTGTGAACCCAAGCATGAGAAATTGAGAACATTGGTCGCTGCATGTCTCCACGATTCGAGCACTTGACGGATAGTCACATGGTATTTTCACATTGGTCATTTTTTCTGAACATGTATTAAATAACGATGTTAGTCCTTTTTGGACAAACTTCCAGCAAAAAAATTAGACTAATAACATCCTTATGTCCTGTAACGATATTAGTCTATATTTTTAATTTTCGTCAACAATCTGTAGTATATAAATTTGAAATTACATAGTGACACAACAACACTAATATAAATTCACTAGATTATATATTTTGTTTTGTTAGTCTAACTTTTATATAGAAAAATAGATTGAAGTCTTGATTGATATGTAGTTCAAGGCTGTTACTGTAATAAAATTTAGAAATATACTTGCGTTTTTTTTCTTGGTTAAAAGCTTTCGATTTTCTTTAGCCCTTTTTTGTCAAAACTATTTTGTTGGACATGGAAATATTCATATCGCATTTAAAAAAGAACAATTTCTTGTAATTCTTGTTTTTTTCCAGTTAAATTATTAAGTGCATTCATCTGGTTAGTAGTTAATGAGTATGAATTGAAATGAAAGAGATCCGACACGAAACCACATTGCGTGGTTCGTATGTTCCCCACGCGTCTATCTTTTTTTCCAGTCGAAGAATGAATTATCAAATAAAATACTATCTGTTTTAACTTATAAGCACATGTTTGTTTCTAATAATTTGCCTTGTTTGCTTTTGAATCTCCTCAATAATGATTAACCCCTTCCACTATATCAGTGACTAGGACCAGTTGGTCAGTTTTGATCTCCAATATTGATTTTCTCTGTTTTTTCTTCCAATATTTCCGTTTATCATTCATAGTTGAATGTATTGTGATTGATTGGACCGAGCCAACTTGAATTTAGATTTTTTAAGATTCATGCAATCTGGTCTGGTTATGTAATTTGGCATACCTAACAGCGACAAAAATAATGATTATTTACGATGCATCTAGATCCATCTTAACAAAATTGGAATGTACATATATGAGCACAAACCGAATTTCACTCTGAATTGTTTAGATTCACAATCCTCTGAATCAGATGTTAGCAAGTTTGAACCGGGTCCATCTTTATTTGACCAACCACAAAATCTCCAAACTCGTAATACCGAATTATAAATCACATAATACATTTTATAAATACGACCAAACAAACGACAGATTAAAAGGGTTACTCATCAACAAATTTAACCCAATCAACCGGTCCGAGATGCAAATTACAAACAAACAAACAAAAACTTCTGACTCTAATAATGGCTTCTTACAATCGTCCATTATATAAAATCTAAAAATAAAATAAAAAGAAACTATAGGTATTACATTAACTTGTTTCGGATTCTGATAAAATCTTCTAGCTCTTCTTTAAGTAGCACTTCACTTTTTTTCTTCTTTGATTGAGACAACGAAGACATGGCTTTCGCAGACGCAACTCTTCTCACCAGAACCTTCCATTTCGTATCCTCAACCATTTTCTTGTCCTTTTCTCCTCTTTTCGTAAATTGCCTACTCAGATCACAAATTCAAAGTTGACAACGAGATCAGATTCTCTTTAATAAATATCATTAATCAATTCGACCCAAAAAAAAAAAAAATCAAAATCCAGCCGTCCGATCACGACTCATCATCTGATAAGTAGGCTACCACCACCACAAAAGATATCATTATTGGCGCCGAAAGTGAAAAAAATAGTTTGAACGAGATTTACTATCGAAAAGTGAAACTTTTTATTATTTGAAACATGAAAAAAAATGTGGTTATGATGATATTCTAAAATGTCGGTTTTTTTACCTGCAAAGAGGGACACGGCAAGATTCAGATTGGTCGCAGATAGAAGAATGGAGTCTAAGAAGTTGAATCATTCTCTTGCAACGGAGACAACCTTTGCCATCGACTCGTTTCTTACAGACTGCAAAATGACGAATCAGAAGTTGGAGTCCATAACAAGTCGTGAAGGCACTACATGGACCGGTTTTGACTTCAGATGTTGACTTGTTGTTGTCTAAGTTGGACGATGGTCCGACCAGTGTACAACCTTCGGTGCATATGTGTTCTATACATTCCATGGCTTCACTCAATTGCATATACAGATTCTGTTCTCGTCTGTGTCTCCGTCTTCGTTTCTTCCTCTGCAAGAAACAAAAATAAAAGCCCAACTATGATCAGAAACGCTAACATTATTTATTTTTTACGGGAGGATTGAACTATAATTAAAACAGAGTTTATTTATTTTTTAAGAACCAAACAAAAAAACGTTTTGAGTTAATTACCGATTCAGCGTCGTCGATGAATTGGAGAATGTCAAGTTCGAGAAAAGGATCGTGTTCTTGAAGAAACTTCCATCCTTCGGTCTGCTCAACGGTTTTGAACTTGGAGTGAATGAAACGCATACACTTGAGACAGAGGTCAGGTGCGTCGCAGAGCCGAGCCAGCTGGAGAATGTCGACAACGGTATCGGCCGTAACTCTGTCGCCGACGCCTTTCGTGCACCGTTGCTTCAGCTGAGTCACCATGTACACGTGTGACAAAGCCAGTAGATGGATTCCGTATTTCTCCATCTCTTCCTCTGTCAGACTACAGAAGGACACATAAATGGATACTTTAGTCATTTTGCAGGTTATATGTTTTCAAACAATTCATTTTTATTTTATTTCTTGGGAATAAATCGCCCTTGATTATTTCAAATTTGATGTTGGCAGTAACTGCGCGTTCCTCGTGTAGTGTTTTACACGTTTTGAATATGTAACAAGTCTAAATCAATCGCAGTCTGGTTGAGGTGTTTTTAATTTTATTTACTATTGAAATGTTGAAAAGTCGGATTTGGTTAAGATTTTAAGAGGATGTATTTAGAAAGATTTTATATTTAAATGAAAATTTCATGCCGTTTTTAAAAAGTGATATTTCTAGGAATTTTAATAACAAATCATTCAAGATAATTTGATAGTAATATATTTAGACCTCTTGAAAATCTGACAATTGATGATAAACGAACCTGGGAGAATAGAGGAATCTAATGAAAACTGAAACGGCGTCGCATGGAACGCCGAGAATTTTAATAACTCTCTTGGATGATCCGCCGTGGATTTTCCTCGGCTTTTCGATGATATTCGTCAGCACAGGTGACGCCGAAGCCTGCATTTTCCAATTTAAAAACAAACCAATAATTAGCATTAAAGTAAAAACATGTTCGATCGTGTAGAGGAAGTAGGAATTTCATCGCATATACAAAAGGAAAAAGGAAATCTTACGAGGATGCCGGAGTGTGCCGGAATACGACGGCGACCGGAGGTGATGATCTCAACATCCGTTTCCAGAAGATCGTATGAAACATTATCGGCGTTAAGCAAAACGCCGTCGTTTTTTGTAGCGGTTATAGCCATATCGTGACGTTTTAGGAAGAGGTAGAGAGTGATTAGTAAATTTTCTGGGAGAGGGTTGGTTTAATAGATGGAGGAGATGAAGAGGGTTGAGGGATGCATCTCTGGTTTTTATAGACAGCTCAACCAAGCCTGGTTCTTTTTTTTATCTTTGTTTAATACACAGGTGGCATTTTTTATGATAAATATCTTCTTCTTTTCTCATCTTTACCCAACCCACGCGCTTTATTTTTGTTAGTGCCTAGTGTTTTTTTTATTCTCTGTACTTTTTTATTTTTATTTTTTAACTTTTAAGGAGTTTTGGGGTCTATCTCTCAGATAAATCATGAGTCATGATAATTAACTAGATTAAATACCCGCGCGATGCACGGGATTTCAGTTTTAAAATATCGTACAAATCTAATGAACATATATATATATATAAGGTTATATACTATCATTTTATAATAAAAAAATAGATTATTACTATTTATATAATAAATACAAATACATAAATTACAAATACTCTACATAAATTTTCTGTCATTTTTTAAATTAAACAATACTATAATCTAATATTTTAATATCCACATCAATTCACTTTCTTTATTCTTCATATTCTTTTAACTTAATAAATAAAAATTTTATAGTCAAATAATCTAAATATTTTTAAGAACTTATTTTGGAAATCTTTTAGTTATCTTAATAAATTAATCACTACTATCTCAATAACACTGATATTTTAACACTCATATCAATTTTTAAAAAAATCTAGTAGGTGTGTTTTTTTGAAACATGAATAATCTTCTTATTATCAAAAAAACCTCTTATAGCTTGCATTTACTATTACTAACTCTAATTTTATTTTAGTTGTATATTTTATAATAATTTATTTATTGCTCTTATTTTTATTCAATCCATATTATTTATGTTTTCAAATACTTATACATATCACTTTAAATGAAATATATAAAATTAAATAACTTTTATTTTACTTTTAGTTGTATATTTTAGAATAATTTATTTATTATTTTTAGTTGTATATTTTAGAATAATTTATTTATAACTTTTATTGCTCTTATTTTTATTCAATCCATATTATTTATGTTTTCAAATACTTATACATATCACTTTAAATAAAATATATAAAATTAAATAACTTTTATTTTACTTTTAGTTGTATATTTTAGAATAATTTATTTATTATTTTTAGTTGTATATTTTAGAATAATTTATTTATAACTTTTATTTTTCTTCAGACCATAATATTTATGTTTTCAAATACTTATACATATTACTTTAAATAAAATATATAAAATTAAAAATAAGTGTTTAAATAAATTTTATCTTAAAATTAATTGTTTGAATTGATTATTTGTAGGGTCCACATTAATGCTGATGTGGACACCCTAGATGGAAAGAAAACTCTCCCATTATATATATGATTTGGGGTCGTCTTTAACACCAACCCATATTCGAGTATTTTGTATGTCGTTTTCTGTTTAAATAAATTGAAAAACAAAAACTAAAATGAAACAGAAACTGAAAATAATAGATTATTTGTAGACATGAAAAGAACCGAGAAATGTAAACAAACCCAACAAACTTAATCGAACATTTTCAAATAGCCGCATTGCCTCCTCACGCAACCACAGCAACAGATATCATATTAGTATATAATAACAACAGGATCTAACCTAGAAATCATTAGCAATATATTATGTCTTTAATTGGACCTTTCGATACGCAAATGTCGTCTCTATTATATCCCCAACCTTACACCCTTTTCCAATTTCCACGAAAAAGTAACTATAAATAATATTGCTTTTGTAATGTTTTGGGATTATAATAAAACAAGTATTACTTTTGGTACCATGTAGGATGTTTGTCCCCATGGATCACGAATGTTTATGTTTTTATTGATCCTACGTGGGAAAAGTGATAATACCGGTCAAAAATTTTGCCTTCTGTTGAAGAAAAGTGATGATAACATTATTATTCTTAAATTGAGAAAAGGCCGGTTATTGAAGTAAACCGACCCTTGCCTCTTCCCAAGAGCCACCTCCTCGTCTACGTGGCTGTTAAATCTCATCCACTCTCAAGCCCTCTTGTCTAGCCACTTGTCGTCCTATGATTTATCCATTTTTGCCACTGGATTTTGTTAATTGTGGTTTGCAAAATTGTCGCTTAAATGATTGAACATCAAAGGAGTTGGAAGAATTGTGTAAGATCGGAGAAGCCTCATAGCCACTTGTCGTTCTTTGATTTATCCATTTTTGCCACTGGATCTTGTTAATTGTGGTTTGCGATATTGTCACAGAAATGAATGAACATCAAAACCTCAGTTGGAAGAATTGTGTAATATCGGACCAGGAAAATAAAGTGCGCCACGTGGCAAATTCCTAGTCTATGTCAATCATACAGTCAAGTATGACCATTGACATGATGACACGTGGTTACAGTCGCACCCTTTTCCCGAACTTTATATGTGCGGACATGTAATACTGTTCTTTGTATTAGTTATCTAAATTCTGAAATATCTGACATGGACAAATATGAATCTGAATAATTACATGATCTCGGACTCCAATATTTCAGATATCCGTCTTGACATTTACGTAATTAATTACTAACTCTTGCAAAATCAATGTCTATGGCTTAAGAGTTGTAGACATGTAGTTTAATTATGTATACTTTTTAGTTTAATAATATTTACATATTTTATTACAAGACGTTGGGGGTGTTTTTCCTTCCATTAACTCTACAAGTATATATGTATGTTCGATAAATTAATCATGTTGTTAAGTTTAAGTATTCACAAATGGCTCTTTAAGAAAACGAAACATCAAAATCCAAAACTTGTGGATAAGTTTGCGCGGAAGAGAAAAGTGAAAAGTGCTACATAAACTAATTGATTCGATGATTTCATGTAAGATTCTTCCCAAAAATTCTTAGCATATGGGAATTAAAATATAAGAACAATTTATATTTTAAACTGTTTATACTCCACTTGAACTCTCCAAGTACTATAGATTGATGTGCTTGTTGTACTACTCTGATCTTATCCGTAGAGTTTGGACCTTGGAGAGTTGGATATATAATTAATATTTGCTAAGAATCATGAAAATCAATGTATGTATAATAAACTGTCTATATATCCACAAAATGTGTGCATTGACATAAGTATATAAGAAAATTGTCGCCGATTTTCATAAATTATTATTTTCTAGAATAAACTATATATCAGTCATATATACTGTATAAAGTTATATGTTCAGTTTTTCTTGATTGATATTAAAGGTCGTTGATGTTGATGTAGTGTAACTGAAAACAAACCATATTTTTTTAATTCTAAAATAATCTAATACATTCATATTTGTATTTTGGAAACTAATGCATGATTTCAAATCCTTGGAAATTGATTATTTTTATCCAGTAATAAGATAATAACTTTATTACAACTGTTACTTTATAAACTGTAAGGTAATTTTTTTCAGTGGAGATGATGTAAATGTTTATTTCCATATATTTTTATTTTTTTCCTAATCGAATGTTCCCGAAACACTCAAAATGGCTGACCAACTCAAAAATGGGGATGACTGTTGACCTGACCACCCTCCCTTGGTCTTCGGAGCCAAGCACGCCGACGGGCCGCTGACTCATTATTATTTGGACTCAATCTTCTTTTTTTCTTGTATACTTTTTTTTGTGATTGGATAACTTTGTTTTTTTTTTATTCGAGTATAAACAAATTAAAGAAGAATAAAACAAAACAGATCTTTGTGCGGCTCACGAATTCTCAATCTGGCGGGTAGTTTGGTGCTAGCCTTTAAAAATTAGTGTTTGACATTTGGTCAAAATATAAACAAATATATGTATGTGGGATTCAAGCTTAGAGAACATAAAAGCTGTGAGCACTTTTTCAAGTGAGCTCAGAAGATATTGGGCCTAAACCTCTTAAAAGGGCCCAGAAATGGAAGAAAATATTGCAGGGCCTGAAGCACAATTTGGGCCTCGAAAAGAACATTTGAATGAATACATAGAGAAAACAATATTCAGTTAGATATTCGTAGATAAGATAAGCAACATTTAAAACTTACAAGAAAACTATATACATATAGAATAATCATTGTTACATGTTGATAAAAAACAAAATTAGAATAATTGTCGAATAGACGAGACATCCAAATCAAGCGAAGTTTTGTTGGATTTGTTGAATAATAGGAGGGATAATAGTCTGATAAGCTCTCTCCGATGGGTGTCCAATGTCCCAAAACACATATCGAGATGCATCCAAGCATGGTACTGGAGCCGCCGGAGCACAACAACAAGGCCTAGTCGGCGAGGTAAATCCTTTAAGAAACCAAAAGTGTGGTAAAATGGTCTCCTTTTCGTAGAAGAATTATGAAATAAAATAAAAAGGATACTGTTAAAAAAAAAAAAAAAAAAAAGTGTGGTCGTGACCATTTTAAATACAAAAGAATTGGTTAACAATAAAGATTTTGGTGTTTTAACGTCTTACCTGATCTCAGAGGGTTCTTGACGAGTTCATAAAGAGGGTTATACATGTCAATGTAGATGGAACGAGAACCTGGGAGCATCGAGTTGAGGTTGTTGACTTCGTTCGCTAGCTTCTGGTTAAACAGTCTAGCCATTCCGTTTGCGGGTTCTAGACATAACCCTCTAAGAACGTTGCTTGCTTCTGGCAAGCAACCCAATGGTAATGTTCCCATAATCGCGAATTTTCTTGCTCCAAGATTATATAGCTCCTATATCGTTAATAATTTTTTTTCATGACAAAATTAAAAAATATGTAAATTTGGAATTTAGTTTCAAAATTATTATACCTGTATGAATGATTGAGTCCATGAAATCATCAAGTCGGTGTAAGAGAAGATGGTATATCGAGTGTTTCTTGCTGGGTTTGTGAAATATGAAATGGCAATATCGTTATTTCCTGCAGAAATTACGAACACTGCATTTGATATAATTGATCTTGTTTTCTCTTCATCTCCTGTGATGCTATTTAGCTTTGCTATGTAAGCTTTGAAGTCGTTTAACTGGTCTGGTACCCAAATAACTCCCTTTTTTGGGGGTGTATATTTTTAATAAATATATTTTAAAAAAAAAACTATTAGCCAAAATATTGTTAGAATAAAAAAAATTCAAATCACATTATCTTAATTTTATTTACCTGACTTCTGGCGGTCAATGGATCTAAACCGGAACCACCAGATGCAAAACTAACACCGGTTAAGATATCGTTGGGTTGGTACAATATTATTTATTCCCAAACCTTCGGCTGCATGCATTATATTCCACCCAAAAGAAAGTTGAACTATGAATTCCAAAAAATGGTGAAATTTATATTTATATTAGTATTGTTTTATAGAAGAAATTAATACCAATCAAATCTGTAGGAATTCTTCCATTGCCAAATCTTCCTGTGGCTCTTCGATTTACAAAATCTCTTCCATACGGATAGAAATTAACCTTAGTTAGGGTCATTAGATAATTGTTGTTGCCCGTATCGAGTATCGAATCTCCGAACGCTATAACCGCTGGAATATTTCCGGCATGAACAATAGAAACTGATATAACAGAGACTAATACTATAGTGGTTTGAATACATATATTATTCATTTCGAAATGCATTTTTGATATATTTCCCCTCTCAGTTCAATCTTATATTTTTCAAAAGACTAATGGGATTAAAATGGTGCTTATTTATAGATCCGACTACTTAGTAACGGAACATAGCTTAGCTGTAATGGTTAGTATATCTGTTACTAAATAATACTATTTTTAAAAGATCCATCGAATCGATTTTATCCATTGACTTGGTTTTTCTTAACCATCTTTTATATTTCTATACATTTATGTTGTATTGTTGAATATAAGCTGCAATTAGGCCGTTCGATACATTTCTAATTCTGTTCAGAATGCTACAATGATAAATCTTTCCTTAATGGTCGTCAAAAAATAAAATTAAAATTAAAAATAAATCTTTGCTTAATGGACACTTGATTCGATATGCATAGATATAATATTAAGAAATAAGTAAAAGGTATGTGTGTGTGCAAAAAAAGTTAATGTACTACTACTACACATACAACTTGATTCTAATACTAATTGATTAGCAAGTCGTTTTATATATCAACTAAATATAATATATAAAATGATACTATATAAAGTCAGTCGTCTATTTAATAAGTGTGTTGAGTTATAATAGTAAGTTTTTTTTTTTTTTGATAAAGAGTTATAGTAGTAAGTTCCCGAGTGAAATAAGTCTAGCAGCCGACACAACGACCAAATAAACTTAACCAACACTAGTTCATTTTGCCACAAGATTATTACATAATTAGCTTTCAAGTGCTGGTTTCATTATATTATATATACTATATTTGTATATATATATACACACAGACACAGGCACACACACGTTGGTGGGTTATGATCAGCAGTGGGAACCCTTTTTGCAGCTGAGTGCACCCGAGGCTACAGTAATTTCACCAACATGAGAGGACGGTCTAGCGGCTAGGCTCGAGGCTTTCGAATAGCTTGACGATTTAGTTGGTCCAGCGCCAGAAAGGGTGAAGAATGCGCCGTTAAGCATTAGATCTCCTTCGGATCTCCAATTCCAATTTCTCCATTCGTCTTCGGGTGCATCCTCGTGCTTTGTTACCTATTTTTATCCCCCCACAAACATAAGAATATAATTTTAGAACGTTGAATGAAATCAAGTGACATTAATGCACATAGCTAGCATATGGTTAAAATTGAATAAATAAAAAAATAAAAATTGGAGAACCTCTTTGCTAAATGAGTCATCAGGAGCAAGAAAACGGTTGCCTTGAGAGTTGATGGTAGGATTAGCACTTCCTCCAATTGCATACATTTCCCAATGTGTATAGTCATTGTTCACCACATGGAAATATCCATGTCTACACCTATATATATACATAATTTTTCATTAGTTTATTAAAATCAATTTCCATGTTCTACTTAATTATAGAGTTTTATCTCTATAAATTGGCCTACATTATAAGATTAAAATACTAGAAAGAAGTTGCTCATCTAACACAACTAATTTTCAGTTGATTTAGACGGCATACTTATTTCGGTTGATCCATCTTACATTTAGAAGAAAAAGGAAAACGTATTAAAGTTTAATGCAGTTGTTTTTTGGCTTTGCTATTTTCTTCTTAGAGTACGTCGTCCGACCGACAATATACATTGACTTTTATAGTAGGCGACACATATATCCACAAATATAAGTATACTAAAAATAAAAAATAAAAAATTTTGTTTTGATAAATACCTTGGCATTCGTTGGACGAGGCCTTCTCCGAAATGGTTAAAAGCGATAGTGACTTGCATATTCTTGTCTTGTTCATACGTATCGCTATGTCCCAATAACATAACCTTATTGTGATGCGTCAAATAATTATTAGAGATCGTTATAGCCGTTGATCCACGAATTGCATCAATCAACCCATCGTTGCAATTCGAGAGCGAGCAATGATCAACCCACACGTGGCTCCCACCGAAGATGGACACACCATCACCGTCGGATATAGTTCTATAACCGTAGTGCTCTGGGGAGTCTCGCACGTCAGTATTCCCACCTTGCTTGCAATCATGTATGTGTAAACCATGGATGATGATGTTGGTCACATATTGTATGGTTATACATGGCCCACCAGAGATGTGTACGGAGGCCCCTCGTCCGTCTAGGGTTTTGAAAGAATTCATTATGAGTTCTTCTTTTAGTTGGATCGTCATGTCTCGTTGAAATATGATCCAAAGTGGTTCATTTTGAATTACTGCGTATCTTAGTGTCCCCGGTTTAGGGGTTACAGGATCATCATTTCCCGGATCCGTGACCACGTAGATTTCACCATCACGGCCACCAATTGCGTTTTTGCCAAAACCGATTCCGCAATCGGCTAACCGTTTTCGGTTTTTCTCCCAATCCTTGTCGCATCGCCAACAATCATCAATTGGATTACCTGTCCCGCACGAGAAAAACCCTAGATTCCTTCTTGATATAGACTCGTTTATTTTCCTAAAAGTATTAATCAACATAGCATTAAGTATTTTTCTGACGTACGTAATTAAACATTTAGGTGTAACTATTAAGTCAGTTTGCGACCATGATGAAATGTCAAAATTACCCTTGAATAGAAAGAACTTGTAAACAATATTTCAGGCTAAAACATTTGAGTGTATGCATGAAGATCGTAAATTTTTGTTACAATACCTGTGTACTTCCTCGACGACGAGCTCGGGGTCGGAAACGGGTAAAGACAAAGTGAGTTCGAAGAAGAAAATGCAGTGGAGAAAGATAAATGCGAATACATATGAAGCATTCAGCATTGTGTTGCTTGGCTTCTTATTGTTGATAAAGTTTAAGGTTTAGGACAAAACATATGAGTGAAGGGAGAAAGACAAAGCAAACTATAGGCTATATAGCACATGAACACTTCGGGTGATTTATTGCGCATGCAACTTGATGATAATTGGACCCACCTTGCCTTAGCTTTTTCCTTTTCCTTCTTTTTTTTATTTATTTATTTATTTTATTTTATTTTATTTTTATTTTTTCCCTTTTGTTATGAAATATTTTTTGGTGTGTGAGAATGGAATCAACCTTAATCATTCAGAGAATATTAAATAGTGTTCATTACGAACTGTAAGAAAGGTTACCAATCGAAATTTGGTTTTTATTTATCATCAAAAAACCATTATTAAAAAAAAAAAACGTTTCTATTCGAATCCAAAGAGTTATTTTGCGTTGATACTCGTACACTTTTCAATCGAGACTTAATATTGCCTAAATTTCTTTTAACTTAAAAAATACAACCTTTAATTTGGAATGTTTTAGGAACACCACCAGAACAAAAACCATTTGGTCAAGTTTCAAGATTTCAATCCTGAAAAGAAAAAACCTCCGATCTCTAGTATGCATTCAAATTTAGTTTCTTCTCTAATGAATATTTATACTTATTCGGGTTTTTTCAAGATACATATTTTGATATCTTCCTGTTTTGTTATATATACTTTAATTTCTCTATAAAATTAACATTTTAATTATAATTTGTTCAGATTAATTATATATTATATAAATTATAATACAAATTTCAAGAAGACTAATAAAATAATATTTAGTTGATATTGCAAATAATGTTTTGGAGTGTAAAAACTCCCCAAAACAAAGGAAAGAGGAGTATTATCGGTGATTAAACAGAACTCGTAATTAAAATCTCAACAAACTTGAAGATGAATGTTGGTGAACACTAAGTAGGGTGCACCAAAAGTCAACACTGTGTTAGTGTACTTTAGTAATACGGTTTAATTTTGTACATTTATTACGGTTGCATATTACTAGTAGCCTAATATAACAGTTGGGTCGTATTGATTACTATTACTATCACAATCTTTTGTTTAATGGTGCAGTTTTATTATATTTTTGTTAAACCCATCTAATATTTTGTGGAAAAAAATATATGAATTCATATGTTTAATTAAATGTTTAATGTTTCTACTTTCTAGTTAACTATATTTTATGAATGAATGTATCTTTGTAACATTTAAGATATTTGATGCACTTTAAATTATTTGATAATTTTATTTTTTAGAGTGTTAGTTATTTGTTCTTTTTGATTTACAATGATTAGTTTTTTGGTATCGTTTGCGGGAAAGAATTAATAGACAAGAATAAGAGAACAGTCCCACCAAAAACAATAGAATAGAAGAACTGAGCGGACACTGGCCCATAGAGGTTTGATTTTGGGACCACCGAACCATGTGCTCGAGTCCAATCCTTCAATAAATTATAATTTCATAAATTTATTTACCTTATATATATATATATATAATATTCATATGTAACGAATAATCAGACCTGAGTTGAAATTTTAGCTGATATAAAATGTGTTGATAATCAATGCACATGGGAAGAATTTGCATCACTATATATATCTCCTCCACACTTTTAATTTAATATTATATTTTTCTAAAAAGAACAATTTCTTCAAAACTTTATCAGTTAATACAATTGATAGTCTTGCCGACATTTTATTTTTCTATAGCCATTTATGTAGATTATTGATGAATTGTACTATGATCAAAACAATAATCATGAGTTTAATTTTGTTTTCCACAAATTCATCAGTTTTTATCAGTCGAGTGATTTTGATCACTGTTACTATTTAGTAACAAACATTTTACATATTTAAGCAAAATTTGAATATTTTGGCACAGAAACAGCAGACAAATAATTGCAAAATTTTGATGTTTTGGACATTCATTCGATTAGTATATCATTCTGTTATAGTACGTGATGAAACTCGAGAACTGACATTAATGTTATTTTTCAGAATATTCTCAATCCTCAAAAAGCTACATAATTCATAGAATAATAAAAGTTGATCCCATTTGACCACGCAAGCATAGAGTATGCTAATATCTTTATTTATTTATTTTGTTGGGTGTAAATGTTAAGTAAGTATGCTAATATCTAACTACACCATTTTAATTTTTTTTTACTACAATAGAATTTTACATTGCCGTAGTAGAACATTTGGATTTGGATACAGTCATACAGTCATACGAGTTAGATCTTATCAAACTCAAACTTGACCATTTGGATTTGGATAATCAAACTAAACAAATTGCTGTTTTAGACAAATGCTCGGCATTGTAAGTTTTTTGCGTATGAAATAAATTCCAGAATTGACATGTCTTGTTGAAAACAAAAACGGAGGAAATTGACCTTTCTAAAAGACAATCAGAGTCATCAGATTAGATTTTATTAAGGTGGTAGATATAAAGGTAACCGTCGGATCACAATGAATAGACTTAATTCAGACAAAATGCATGTGACCGGTTTTGCTTGATAACTACTTGTCAACTTCTTATTCTTTATCAGTTTTCTAAAAATTATTCAATACACACATTACATCCACTAAAATACCAAAATACTAATAATGTTGATTAATTAAATCGTAATCCATCAGAGTACATCCACTAAAATACCAAAATAATAATAATATTGATTTTTAAATCATAATATTAAAATATTCTAAAATATAATATTCATTTTTAATAAATTAAACAAACTAGATAGATCTCAGTTCTGTTTCGGTTCTAGTTTTTCGATTTATCAGTTTTTTTTTAATTAATAATAATATTTAAAATCAAACCTAATATATTCTTAGCTTTTTAATATCAATTTTTCCTTTTCGGTTAACTTCAAACTCGGTTCAAGTCTTCAGATATAACAAATAAAATCCATTTAAACTTATCAAGTTATGGTTTAGTTTTCGGATCGCCTATTTAGTTTTCTGATCGGTTTTATCTGATTGAACATTTTTTTTTTTTTTTTGCCGGCATCTGATTGAACAATGAAAATCTATAAACATGACGTCATGATCTAGTAATTTGCATGTAAGCTTAAAACTTTGATCAACGTTTTCTTTTCATTCACTCTTTTGTTTAATACGGCCCACAAAACGTAACTAAATGGGGCAAACCTATCATTACGGCCCATTTTTCTGGATCCATTTTTTTCTTCTTCTAAAAACTGGAGACGAAATAAAAAGAAAAGGAAAAGCTAAGCCCTCCACGTATTAATATGATGACGTGTACTATCATATATAAACAATCCACTAAAACTTTATTGTATTGTTTATGTTTATATATGTATATATTGTTTATTGTTGATCCTCATCCATTTCTGCTCTCGTCGTTGTCTGGAATCGGTGACTTTTGATTCTCCTCTGCTTGTGATCTTTATCTACATCGTTGTTTACTCGTCGTAGTGACTTTCCGGTTCTGGAGATCCGATCCCTAATCTTTCCTGTCTTGGCTCGAGATCCGAGCCAAGCAGAGAAGAAGACCACTTCGCTTCACGATTTGGAATTTGATTCGTGCGATCACAGGTATAGGATTTATCGTCTATAGCTCCATACTTACGTATTTGGTGTTTTTGTTTAACTAATCGAATTTTTGTGGGTGTTAAAAGTCTCTCGTGTAGAATCACTTGTGTGTGTATGTTCTTGTGATTCACAGTGTATGCAACTGTGAAGTAGAGGTCTTTGGGTTTCTTGTTCTAATGGTATTATCAGTGTTTTGAGACTGACTTTTTTTACTGGAAAAGATTGGAAATTTCGTTTGGATGGAAACTTGTCATGTTCTTGCTGATCATTGTTAGAGCTTTGGGGGAAACAAAAGGATCACTTTTTATCATCGGTTTTTTTATCGTTTTATTGTTGTAGATGGCATCAGGTGAGGGAATTTTGACTGATGGACAGTGGAAGAAGCTTGAATTAGCAACTCAGAATGCTGAAAGTTTGTCATCATCTCCAAAATCTCATCCTCTGTTTGCTGATTTGAACATAAAGTCTCCTACTGGTGGCAAAGGACCAGTAGCTGGGATTCCCTTTAGGCATGTGCGACGGACTCACTCAGGGAAGCATATCCGAGTAAAGAAGGGTAAAAAAAACTTCAACTTTTTGAACTTTTTTCTGCTTGATTCTTGGCAATTCCCTTTCAATTTTGCTTGAATGAAAGCACTTTCTTGATTTTAGTTTTCAGTAAAAGAGTTCAAGTTTGTAGGTTTACTTATTTGGTAATGATATCTGCAGATGGTGGTGGCGGAAAAGGAACTTGGGGAAAGCTTCTTGACACTGATGATGGTGACTGCTGTATTGATAAAAATGATCCCAATTACGATAGCGGAGAGGTATTTGCGTTTTTTGTTGTGTTGGATACTTTTCTTGTTTCTCTTGGAACTGTCTCTAGCATCATCTGGTTCTATCTTTTATTTGTAGTTTGATTTATGCGCTTGTGATTCGTATACTCAATTTAACAGGAAGCATATGGTGGACTTATTGACTCGCCTGTATCAGACCCTTTGGATGATTACAAGAAGGCTGTAGTTTCCATCATTGAGGAATACTTTAGCACTGGGGATGTGAAAGTGGCGGCATCTGACCTCAGGGAACTTGGTTCGAGTGAATATCATCCTTACTTCACCAAGCGACTTGTTTCTATGGCCATGGACAGGCACGATAAGGAGAAGGAAATGGCTTCGGTGTTACTCTCTGCATTGTATGCTGATGTCATTTTACCTGATCAAATTAGGGATGGGTTTATTAGACTTCTCAGATCTGTTGATGACCTTGCAGTGGACATTCTTGATGCTGTTAATGTCCTTGCATTGTTTATTGCCCGGGCCATCGTCGATGAAATTCTCCCTCCGGTTTTTCTGGCTAGAGCCAAGAAGATTCTTCCAGAATCTTCGAAGGGGTTCCAGGTTATTGTTACAGCAGAAAAAAGCTATCTCTCGGCTCCTCACCACGCAGAGCTAGTGGAGAGGAAATGGGGAGGCAGTACTCACACTACAGTAGAAGAAACAAAGAAAAAGATATCTGAAATCTTGAAGGAGTATGTGGAATGCGGAGACACTCAAGAAGCTTGTAGATGCATCAGAGAATTAGGTGTCTCGTTTTTTCATCATGAGGTCGTGAAGAGGGCTTTGGTTCTGGCTATGGAATCTCAAACCGCTGAGTCACTCATACTAAAGCTCTTGAACGAAGCTGCTGAAGAAGGTTTGATCAGTTCGAGTCAAATGGTGAAGGGATTTCACCGAGTAGCAGAGAGTCTCGATGACCTTGCTCTGGATATCCCATCTGCCAAAAAGCTGTTTGATTCGATAGTTCCCAAGGCTATCTCTGGAGGCTGGCTCGATGATTCATTTAAGGTAACTTCTGATCAAGATGGAGGGAAATCGAGTGAAGATGGAAAGCTAAGACAGTACAAGAAGGATACAGTGAATATAATTCAGGAATATTTCTTATCAGATGACATTCCTGAGCTAATCCGCAGTCTTCAAGATTTAGGGAAACCTGAATATAACCCGGTGTTTCTGAAGAGGCTCATAACTCTGGCTCTAGATAGGAAAAACAGAGAAAAGGAAATGGCTTCGGTTCTTCTCTCTGCTCTTCACATGGAGTTATTCTCAACTGAAGATTTCATAAACGGTTTCATCATGCTCATGGAATCCGCAGAAGACACAGCTTTAGACATCACGGACGCGTCAAACGAACTTGCTCTGTTCCTAGCTAGAGCTGTGATTGATGACGTCTTAGCTCCACTTAACCTTGAAGAGATCTCAATCAAGCTACCTCCAAAATCTACCGGAACAGAAACAGTCCGCTCAGCCCGGTCTCTTATCTCTGCCCGGCACGCAGGAGAAAGACTCTTGAGAAGTTGGGGCGGTGGGACTGGCTGGATAGTTGAAGATGCAAAGGACAAAATCTTGAAACTTCTAGAAGAATACGAAACAGGAGGAGTAACATCAGAAGCTTGTCAATGTATTCGTGATCTAGGGATGCCCTTTTTTAACCACGAAGTAGTGAAGAAAGCTTTGGTGATGGCAATGGAGAAGCAGAATGATCGGGTGTTGAATCTGCTTGAGGAGTGTTACGGTGAAGGATTGATTACAACTAACCAAATGACAAAAGGGTTTGGTCGCGTTAAAGACAGCCTCGATGACTTGTCGCTTGATATACCTAACGCGAAAGAGAAGTTTGAGTTGTATGTTGGTCGTGCCATGGACAATGGCTGGATCCTTCCTGGGTTTGGGGTTTCTGCAACTCAGTGATGAGTTAATGAGAGTAATGGTGACTGATTCTCTTATCAGTTTCTTCTTATGGTTGTGTTAAGCGTTCTACTTTACTTCCTCACTTTCTTTATATATTATGGTAATTATATCATCATAGATATATATATGTATGAATTTGGTTGGTAGTAGATAAACATGAGATGTTTATATATATTTTCATGTGTTTCTTTCGTGTTTTGTCTTTGTAATGATATCTTTTAGTATGTTCTAATTTCTGATTGATTTTCGTTTCCTTGTAAAAGTCTTTGTTCTTGTTTGGCGTGGACGAGAACGTTGTTACAAGAAAGTTGACACCGGCGAGAAAAAGTTATTAGCTGGTCTATAATTCTGTGAATAAAAGTTTAATAGTTAATCCAAATTTTGATTATAGATTTATTGTTAAAAAAAAATAGAAAATATAATTAATTTCCAACAAAGCATATAATGAAACCATATGGTTTCATCTAAATTATGGAATTTTTTTTATAAAATAAGTTTTAATTGCGATAACAACAAATAACAAAAAGTAAAAACTGAGGTTGAAATAGCAATAATTTTTTATCGTTATGCAAAGGATTTGAATTTGGATTATAAGATTGCATAAACACTAATACAAATTATATTACAGTAAAATTAATATTTTAGAATATAAAAAGAATAAAGTGCTTCACTTCTTATTAAAGAAAAATATATTTTTGGGTCGGTATCTCGATGAGATAAGATATTCCTCCGGTAGGTTAGTGTAGCGGAAACAAAGGATAGAACAATCCTCGTTGCCAAACAGCGTCTTCAATTATTTTTGCATTTTTTTTTTTAATTCTCCCCCACCTTTACTCAGAACATCGATGGACCGGCCGGAGACGATCGCCGTCAAATACGAACCCATGACCATTGACTGTACTGAGTCTTCTGCTCGACCTCCAAAGCTTGTAGTCTTAGCTGACCTCAATTTCAATCCTCCCGAGACTGACGATCTTGACTCATCCATTCAAAACCCTACTCCTCCCAACACTAGGTATCTATTTTTGCTTCTACTTACTCACATACGTTCCTCTGAACCTCTTTCTTTCTGTTCGCTCTTTCTTCTACCTTTCTTTTGCTGAGATTTTTTTTTTTTCTCTAATCGGAAAAGTTCGTATCTTTCAGTGGAAAGATTAATTCTTCATGGTTCTAGCATTCTTGTACAATCATATCAAGTTGGACTGTGCTATAGATATGGAGACGTTTTGGCAAACTTTAGTCTATTGAGTGAAATGGTCCCATGAGTTGTAAACTGAAAAGAGCTCAAGTGTTGGACTTTTATAAGCAAGATCTTTATATTTATTTTCTGGAGCTGTTGGTTTTAACGCAGATGAATACATTTGTGTTCTTTTTGTAGGTTGACTAACGAGGAAAGTCATCAAGAGGGAGGTGCATTAATATGCAAGGAGGTGGAGCCAGGAGAAATAGAAGCCAAAAAGATCAGCAAGGTGGGGAAATGCCGCTCCAGAAGTAAGATCGAGGCTTCCTCTGATTGTGGAGTTGATGGAGATGGTGATCAAGGTGTCCCTGCATCCCGCGATGAAAAAATCAGCAACCTCAAGATGGTGAGTTTATTGACTTATAGTGTGGTAGCAAGTGTGCTTGGTCCTTCTTCCAAATCTAAGTGTCGCAGATGACCTGATCAAGTATTATTTTTAATTGAAATGATTTTTCTAGAAATAAGCCGGTCATCATAGTCATATTGAGGCAACCAACACTAGTGACTTACTAGGATTTCATAATGTTTCCGAGCACATTGCATTCTTCATTAAACATTTGGAGAAAGGATGATGATGGTGCTTGTAATTTCATAATGCTCATCCCAGTTGATTATTGGTCTAGCTTTTCATTATGATGATGCTCTATACAAATTCTGATAACCCTTCTCTGCTTATAGGGTTTAATTCATGTTGCAAGGAAGATGCCCAAAAATGCTCATGCTCATTTTATTCTTGGTCTAATGTTCCAACGATTGGGCCAATCTCAAAAGGTAGACTTGAGTTGAGGCTACACTGATATGTCTTAATAATAATTATCACTTTATTGAGTTTAACTGCTAGAAGGTTTTAGGCGATACCAGAATATGAGAAGGCAGAAGAGATCTTACTGGGTTGTGAGCCAGAAATTGCTCGGCCAGAACTTCTCTTGTTAGTCCAAATTCACCATGGACAGGTGATGATCTCTGTGTCTGAATCAAATTTCATATTGAAATCTTGTACTCCGAGGTCCTTATTTTATCGAAAATTCACATGTAGGTTCTAACATTGTACTCTTGAAAATATTGTAGTGTCTTCTTTTGGATGGTTTTGGGGATACTGACTCTGTTAAGGAGCTTAAGGGAGAAGAGCTTGAAGAAATTCTTTCAAGATTAAAGGATTCTATGAAGTTAGATGTTCGACAGGCAGCCGTTTGGAATACCCTTGGCTTAATGCTTCTCAAAGCTGGTTGTTTGATGGTAAAATTCTTCACCATGTTGGTGTTTCAGATTACTAATGTGATTCCTTTTGTGATATAGTTCCACTTTGTTTAATTTATAGAGTGCCATATCGGTTTTGTCATCTTTGTTGGCTCTTGTTCCTGACAATTGTGATTGCCTTACAAACCTTGGAGTTGCTTATCTTCAAAGGTGAGGAGTTTTCTTCCCCTCAATTTCTACTATTGTATTGTTACTTCTCTCTAATGAACAAGTCTTCCAGCGGAGATTTGGAGTTGTCAGCAAAATGTTTCCAAGATTTGGTACTGAAAGACCATAATCATCCTGCCGCTTTGATTAATTATGCTGCCGAGCTTCTCTGCAAATACAGTTCAATTGTCGCTGGTTAGTTTCTTATCAAAGAACCTCTAAATTGTTTCCTCCTCTGAACCTGCTTCAGCATGGTAGACAGACAAAAGTAGAGGGAAATGTAACTAACTATGTAAACTGTATTTTCACTTGTAACCTGTGAATCTGTTTTCAATTAATGTCAGGGCCCGGCGCTAATGGTGGTGCGGGTGCTTCTGAAGATCAGAAGGCATCTATGAATGTTGCAAAGGAATGTCTCTTGGCTGCTCTAAGATCAGATCCAAAGTCCGCCCATGCGTGGGTGAATCTTGCTAATTCATATTATATGATGGGTGATCACAGAAGCGCTAGCAAATGTTTGGAGAAGGTGCTCTTGGCTCACTTCTTTGTTTTGAGGTTGTTCATTGTTTTCCTTATCTTAGACAGAAGGGTTTCTTTTACTCGACTTCCTTTTCACTTTGGTACTTGGAGAAAGTAATGCAAAACAAGTACCAGGAGCCCTGCATACCCTACCCATTCTTCATATGTTTAATTGGGAGGACTAGGGTGGACCCTGTTATTCTTAATGGGTCGGGCATATCAACCTCTATCTGATTAATTGGAAATAACCTTGGTTTGAATATTCTCGTTTTTAGTGAAGATTTTTCTTTTGGTCGTGTGTCCATCCTCAGTCTCTATTACAATAGCTATCAATTCAAATAGACATGATCCAAATGCATAGGAGGAAGAGAGTTGTGTAGCTTAACCACACCTTTTCCAGATGAGCCATTCTACCTTGATGGTGGTTGTTTAAAACGTTACCCTGGTTGTGTGATAATAAGTTTCTGGCTGTAAACTCTCTAGCTCACACTGTTCTTGGTTATGGTTGACTGAGTTTCCTGTTTTATCTTCAGGCAGCCAAGCTTGACCCGAACTGTATGGCTACTAGATTTGCTGTTGCTGTCCAACGAATCAAAGATGCAGAAAGGTCTCAGGATGCAAGCGACCAGCTTGCATCGGCTGGCAACGAGATGGCTTCAGTAATAAGAGAAGGAGAATCTGTTCCAATTGACCCTCCCATTGCTTGGGCAGGGCTTGCCATGGCTCACAAGGCACAGCATGAAATTTCAGCTGCTTTTGTTACTGACCAAAATGAATTGACAGAGATGGAAGAGCGGGCTGTGTACAGCTTAAAACAGGTATACCGTTTCTGTGTTTCGATGCTTATGAAGTTGTTTCAGATGTTGCATTCAGATATTAACTGATTGGGGAGAATAGGAGGAAAATTAAAGAGAATTGACTATTTTAAAGATAAAAGACTGATTTCCTTGAATGTACAGACACACACAGATAATAAAGAGATTGTTGCATCGAGAAAAACTTTTCATCTCATGATTCACTTTCTGTTCACATTAGGCAGTAGCAGAGGATCCTGAAGATGCTGTCCGGTGGAATCAGCTCGGTCTTCATAGTCTCTGTTCTCAACAATATAAACTCTCCCAAAAATACCTCAAGGCAGCAGTTGGTCGTTCTAGAGAATGTAGCTATGCGTGGTCGAATCTAGGTAATACCCTCTTCTAATCAATGCTTGTTGATAAATCTAATTGCTCTAAGCGAGAGGCGAAAATTGATGGTTCCACAATGTTAAGTTCATTGCGTAACTCTTATGTTTAAGTTCATGTGTTGGCTTTTAGGTATCTCGCTGCAATTATCAGACCAACAATCAGAAGCCGAGGAAGTATACAAGCGAGCGTTGGCAGTGTCAAACGGAGATCAAGCTCATGCGATATTCTCTAACCTTGGGAACCTCTATAGACAGGAAAAGCAGTTCGAAGTCTCCAAAGCAGTGTTCTCAAAGGCGTTGGAACTTAAACCGAGTTATGCACCTGCATACAACAACCTTGGACTCGTGTTTGTAGCTGAACGTAGGTGGGAAGAAGCTAAATCCTGTTTCGAGAAGGCCCTTGAAGCTGATTCATTGCTTGATGCAGCAGAGTCTAACTTGCTTAAAGCAACAGCCATGTCAAGACTCTGTACATGCTTCGCATCTTCAGATGTTGTCCGAGATTCGTGATGCTCTGTAATACTACTACGTTTCTTTTTGTGGGTTCACAACTCTTACGTTATGTGTCTTTATTAGTATTAAATTTAAATACAAAGAGAGGCTTTAAAATCGGGAAAATCCCATAAAAAACCTCGAAAGTGGCATGCACTTCCACTTTAAACCTCCAAACAATTTTACTCCCACTTTAAACCTCCAAAGCGACATTTTTCCTACATTAAACCTTCAAAATGGCATTTTTGTTCGCGACGACTTTTCAGATCACGGAACAGTAAACTCCGTTGACGGAACAGTAACGCCGTCAAGTTTTTTTTTTTTTTTTTTTAAATTATTTAAAATTAAAATTTAAACTAAAAAATGATTTTAATAATTAAATTAAATATTTTTTATTAAAGTTAATAACTTAAATAATTAAATAACAAAAATCAAAATTAGAAACAACAAAATCATTTTTTTAATTTAAATAACAAATTTGTGGTTTCTAATTTTGATTTTTGTTATTTAACTATTTAAGTTATTAACTTTAAAATTTGTTATTTAAATATTTAACTTATTAACTTAAAAATAAAATATTTAATTTAATCTAATTAATTTAATTATTAAAATCACTATTGACTTTAAATTTTAATTAAAAAAAAGATTTTGTGGTTTTTAATTTTGATTTTTGTTATTTAACTATTTAAGTTATAAACTTAAAAATAAAACATATTTAATTTAATTATTAAAATTATTTTTGAGTTTAAATTTTAATTTTAAATAATTTTTATTTAAAAAAAAAAAAAAAAAAAAAAAAAAAAAGCTCGACGGAGTTTACTGTTCTGTAATCTGAAAAGTTGTTGCGAACAGAAATGCCATTTTGAGGGTTTAATGTAGAAAAAGTGTCACTTTGGAGGTTTAAAGTGGGAGTAAAATTGTTTGGAGGTTTAAAATGAAAGTGGCTGCCACTTTGGAGGTTTTTTATGGGATTTTCCCCCTTTAAAATCTACAGAAACGTTAGCTATTTCTAGATTACTAGTCTTCCCCAGTGTCTGAAGTTTAATTTGACAAATGATGATGTAAATTGAAAGTTTAATTTTCATTTACCCTGAAAATATAGTAACGACAAACAAATCTAAGATGTTACGAAGAACAAAACTCTCTTACCCAATTGGGGAAAAGAGAAACAACTTATGAACTGGAGAATTCTCCAGAGCTATCCATTATTAGTATTTAGTATTGCCAATATAAATCAAAAAGGAATATAAAGATGTATTCTTGCCTCTTCTATCTTCTTTCTCAGCCCATCATCTACACAGAACAAAGAGAGTTTCAATGGTTACTTCAAGATATGAGATATATGCAGATCATATATATAGCTATTTAGTTTACCTTGAAGATGTCTCCAAACATTCCTTGCAAAGGATTCTTACGCTGCACACCGTAAAACCTCTCTGCAATCTCGTCCAGCAACTTCAAAGTATAAACAATTCCCAGGTTTTTCATCAGTAGTGAAAGAGAGAAAAAATCGAATTAACAAGGATCAAAACAAAAGTGTTGCATTTTGTAGAAGAAACTAGGAACCAGTAGCTAATAATGGTATACCTCGCTAAGCAGCGGCTCTCTATCTATGTTTGACTTATATTTTACTCTTAACATATTGAAAAGAGGCAATGCATCCCTCTGCAACCTGTATTGAGTATCAAATTTCTTTAGGTAACAACGAGGAAAGAAACACTTAAGGAAGAAGAAGATCTACACGGGTAACTAACGTCTCCAGAAGATATGTGATAAATTGGATAAGGTCTGATTCTGAAAGCTCGGGATTTTTCGTCTCTGCTTGTCTCTTAATCTCATCCATCATAAAGTTTGCATCTTTCATGTTACCCATAGATAAGTACCTAAAATGCAAAAAATAAAAAGTCAGTCCAGTCCATTCTCTTTAGTTTTCCTCAAACTCTGCTATCTCTGTATCCAGTTATAAAGCATGAACTTACATGAGAACTGCTCGTGCAATGGCAAGGTCATCTTCACCCGGATAACACTGCAAAGTAGTACTCGAGTAAGAAGACGCATATATTTTTTATCCACGAGAGGTTAAAGTGAAGAGATGAGACGATTTGCAATAAAGAGACTGACCCTTCCCATAAAGTTGACCAGCATAGACGCAAACTTCTCAGGGTCCTCAGCTCTAACAAAATGTCGTGATATTCGGACCATGTCCTGCCAGAGATATAATAACAATCAGTTAATGAAAAAGATGAAATGCATAACTCTATAACATGACGGCTACTAGGGAATTACAAGTTCAGGACACTCGGTGTAGAGATAATCAGCCAGCATAGCATGCAACTCAGGATAGCCAGTACTTGGGCCTCCAAACTCTGCAGACCATCTAAAACAAAGAAGAAACAGCACTATGAAATAACTACCTCTATTTTAACTTTAAAATGTTTGATACATGTTCACACCAAACAACACCATAACGATGGACAGTACCAGTTGCATAAGCTAAATAATACACACGTTCTCTGGCTTACTTTATAGCAGCTCTCAAAAACGAAGTCAAGTTTTCTACACGTGATCTGGCTTCCCCAAGAGATTCTTGAAGATTTTGGACATCTTCATCGTCACTCACATCTACCAAATGAGGTGGTACAGGAACCCGAGGAAACAATTTGTACATACACCTGATACGATCTGACAGAAATATTTCAGTATAACCAAAAAACTGCAAAAGGTCAAAGCGATTAAATGTGGTTGGAACTAACCAAGAGTTTCATCGTTGCAAGGAGACTTGGCTTTAACTAGTGTGTCGACAAACAAAATAGCAAGGTCCGCTCCACAATTCACCTGAGAATTTGCTGTTTTTATAAGAAATTACCTCTACTAACCACGAAATAAAGGTTGTGCCTTGTTAAACTCTGTGAGCACATGTGCCTCCTCCAGGCTCCAAGTACAAATATATAGATATGTAATAACATAGAAGGAAAGGGAACAAACCAGGCTGTGCTCTAGTTCAAGGCAAGCCCCTGAAAAGAGGATATCAAGAGCTTCAGAGAATCTCTGAGCTGTAACGTATCTGCAAACCAAAAAGGCCAATCTTTTATCAACAATTTGTCATTTTTCATATGAATGCTCAAGAATCCAACTTTCAATTAATTAGCAGAATCCAAAAAAAAGGGTCAATGCAGAACCAAATAAAATAATAGGATTATAAGGTAATTGAGCAAAAGAGGAGGGCTACAAACCTTGCACTGATAGATTTATACATCTGCAACGCTCCATAGTAATTGCCTTCCTCTATCACTTTCCGCAATTTATCAATATGCTATAAGAATTTGTCAAATTCAAGGATCTGTGTTATCTATCTCCTTTATCAAATGATGATGATGATGATGATGATGATGATGATAAGAGTCAATAGGATGAATTCGACTGAAATTTGAAGAAGAAATCGAGAGAATCTTCTCCAATTGAAATCGAAAATTCGGAAACAATGAAAAGAGAGATCCGAGAGGTACCTCTTGAACGGGAGGTAATTGACGTTTGATCCTCTCTCTCGACATGGACCTCAAGCTTGGATGTATTCTTCAAATCTGTGTTTGTTAATCCCAAGTTCGGAAACTAAACCAGATTCCGCGACTCTTGCAGATTTACCCTATTTACAAATATACCCTAATTTCAGTTTTAAAAATGGAAAACTCATATTCAAATATCCTTTTTTTTTTTTTTTTTTTTTTTTTGTTAACAAATTTTTTATACTTTTATCATCCTAAAGTAAAAGTTGATGTCAAAAAAAAAAAAGACAAAAAAAAAAGAGAGAGTAAAAGTTATAAAGAATTTCCCTGTACTGCACCAACATTTTCCACGAATTGACAAATTTTTTTATGAGTTGTTGTAATATTAGAATTTTACCATAAGTATTTTTCTTTTTTCTTTATTTCGTTGATCTAAAAGTTCTGAACACAAATCTATACTTGGAGAATCGGGATCAATGTTTTGATAAATGATCTCTTCCAACGATAATCGAATTTCTACCTCCTAGATGCCTTACATATTCGGCTTACGTACGTATATAATTTGTTGTGCAACGTTGGTTTAAGGATAATGATTTACAACCATTCACAATTTTGGTTTTGGATATAAAATCGCACATATTTCACAAACGCAACTTTAGTATTAATTCATATGTAATGTAATTTGGATATACAACAGTCCAAAACAATCAAGAGCACAATTTTAAGACAATTATCAAAGAGCTTTTCCTTTCAAGTGTAATAGGTACATGATCCCTTACTTGGGTCGACAAACACAAAACAACCAGAATGGTTGAATATACAAGCATCCATGATGCGACCATGACTCTGGTAATAAGCGTTCATGACATATGACGCATGGTCAAATAAAGTATTAGGCTCAAAGCAACTTCCACCAGGTTGGATCAGACTACAATCAACGCCCTGGCTGCAACAGTAGTCAATGTTGGCTTGTAACTGTTCATTTGAGGTCCCAGGCAGCGCCATGCACCATTGTCTGCAAGTCACGGCCGGGATCGTGACAGCTGATAGGAGGAGAACAAGTGTTATTAGTTGCGATGACATTGCAAGTGTTTGAATCGAAAGTGTATATCAAAAATTTTGTTGTGTATCTTTTTGTGCATGTACATAGGTATATATATATATATATGTACTTTTTTACTTGTTTGGGAATTTTCTTTTGAGTACATTAATATATGATATTTATAATGGAATCATTTTATTGATTTGTTATATCTTTATTCATAAAGAAATTAAAGACGACATTGAAAGTTATGATATTTGAGGAGTAAATGTTATGATATTTATAAAGAGATTTGAGGAGTAAATGTTATGTCGAATAGATAGCTGATTCCATGATCTCTCCGGCCATCTGTTCTAAAATCGATCGATTTAAAAGAAAAAAAAAAAAAAAAATCTATCGATTTTAAGAATATGTGTTTCGTTGTTTTCTTTATTTATTTTGTTAATGGTTAGTTTATATGTATTCTGCTGCATACAACTTGTAATCTATAAGCTTTGTCTGGTTGGAATCTATGGTATAACCGTGTAAGTCATTCTGAACTGAAAGATTATATTAAATCTACCAGAACAGGTAAACCTTTTATCACTCAAGTACATCATGTTAAATTTGGTTAGTTTTTCACGATTTAAAAATTTAAAACCCAAGTTCGGAAATAATATATATAATTTTTAAAAAATTAAAACTGTTTATTTAAAATATTATTTTCAAAAATCTTTTAAAAATATTAAGTGTTAAATTTATATAACGTTTAAACATATTGAACTTAAAACACCTCTCACGAACCAAAGAAAATTCTAAAAATATGATGTTAAATTCGGTTAATTTTCACGATTTTAAAATTTTACACTTAAATTTGAAAATAATACTGTATATATATATATATATATTATATTTTATTATAACCGTTTATTTAAAATATTAATTTTAAAAAACCGTTAAAAATCAATAAGTGTCAAATTTATATTACGTGTAAACATGTAGAACTTAGAACACCTCTAACGAACCAAAAAAAATTCTAAGGATAGGATGTTAAATTCAGCTAGTTTTCACGATTTTAAAATTTATCACTTAAGTTTAAAAATAATATATATATATAATTTTTTTAAAAATCGAAACCGTTTATTAAAAATATTATTTTTAATAAACCGTTAAAAAACCATTAGGTGTTAAATTTATATTACGTGTAAACATATTGAACTTAGAACAGCTCTAATGAACTAAAGAAAATTCTAAAGATATGATGACAAATTCGGTTAGTTTTCACGATTTTAGAATTTAACAGTTAAGTTTAATAATAATATATATAGAGATTTTTTACTAATGAAACCGTTTGTAAAAAAAAAAGAAAAGAAATTCAAGTATCGAATTTCAAAATTCTATAATGCGTTGACAGAGGCGAGTGAGGAGACAACTTAAGGGGTTTAGTTGCAATTTTTAATAAATATCTGAAACCCGCATGGGCAAATCTGTAACCATTATTACAGTGTTTGGTACACAGATAACAGGCCTGGACAAAATATCCGAACCCGAGTACCCGACCCGAACCCGACCCGAAAAAATCAATCCGAATCCGAACCTGAAATATTAAAATACCCGAACGGGTACTAAACTTCAAAATCCGAAAACCCGAACCCGAATCCGATCCGAACCGAAACCCGAACATGTACCGAACATATCCGAAATATATGTACATACTAATATATTATTAGTAATAATTATACTTGTAATAAGACACATGCTTAAATATTCATGATTTTTGGATATTTTAAATTTATTTTGAGTATATTTAGTTATTTTTTTGGTAGATTTGGGTAATAATACTTGTATTTTTTTAGAATTTTGGATATTTTCAAGTAATTTAGTAGATTTACATTCAATTTTTTTTGTTTTTTGGATATTCGGATAAACCCGAACCGAACCCGAACCCGACCAATTCCCAACCGAACCCGACCCGAAGTTTTCTAATACCCGAACGGGTAAGGAATTTGTAAACCCGAAAAACCCGAACCCGAAAAATCCGACCCGAACCCGATCCGAATATCCGAACGCCCAGGCCGACAGATTCATTCCGATTCATACTTGTGTCTCTTTTAAAAAGGACAAAACTACCCATAAAGCCAAGATCGCGAATTTTTTTTAAAAAAAAAAAAAAAAAAAAAAAACTTCTTCTCCGGTCGTACTTTTTTTTTTTTCTTCTTCTTTACCCTTTGATCGTCTTCAAGGTGGGAAATTAGGGATTTCTGTAAAACTGTAATGTGATTTTGAGTAAATCATGAGCAAGCCTGAAGAAATTTCCGACCCAAATCTTACCACACCGGATCCCAAACCGCCGTCTCGATCTTCCTCCGATGAGGTTACCGTCACCGTCCCCGATCAGGCTCCGTCTGATCTCAATCACGTTTCTGAGGAGCTAAGTGATCATCTCAGGAATGTGGGTTTGGATGAAGCTGAGAAAGAGCTGAGTGTGCCGATTAGTGTCTCTGAAGAATCGGATTCGAGGAGGAAGAAGGAGAAAGAGGAGGAAGAAGATGAGAGCGAGCGTGAGAGTACGATTGAGAAGAGAATGATGGTGTATCCAGTGAGACCTGATGCAGAGGATTGCTCGTTTTACATGAGAACAGGGAGCTGTAAATACGGATCAAGTTGCAAGTTCAATCACCCTGTTCCAAGGAAACTTCAAGTACTTATCGTTTTGCATGTTTAAATTTTCAATTTGTGACTAAAAATTTAATCTTTTTGCCCTTCTGACATGATATTGATTCTTAATTGGGGGTTTTCTGTTGAACTTAGGGTAAAAGGTCAATTTTTTATGGCAAAGGAGATAAATAAATAAACATTATAATGCATGTGTGTATCAGTCTATGTTTATTCATTTGTTTACTTCATTGTTGGACCAAAAGAAGAAAGCTTGATTTAGAATTTTATGTTTTAATTTTGAGTTTGCTTCGTTTTCTATAGCTCTGCTGTCTTGGTTTAGGATTTGAAGTCTTTAGGGAGTGTATATGAACGAGAAAAGGAAAAGGACTATGTTAATTTAAACGGAAATGATATTTTTAATCCCTTTTTTTTTTTGGCTATTCTGATGTTTCGTTAATTGGAAGATTGGTAGGGAGAAAGTAAGGGAAAGAGAAGAGGATGTGGAGAATCCAAAGCTAATGGAGTGCAAGGTTATATGTCTTTACTTTCCTCTGTATTGCCGTAGCAAGATTACATTATTTTCTTTTCGTGTTCTCGAATTTCTGCTATGCTCACAGTTCGTTCAAACATTCCGACACTTGTATGCTGATCGGGTCAATTTTATTGTCTTAAACTGTGATTACAAAAGCTTTCTCCGTTGGATTAATTGTGTTTATCAAGTGAACATAAAGTTTTCTAGTGTAGTTGTTCTTTTGTACATGGCAAATTCTTTGATGATTTAGGTGCTTGGTTTATAAGAGGTTGATGATAAGTGGTCTGCTGTTATCTTTAATCAAACATAATTTATCACGGTTGAAGGACATAAACATTGATGTCTTTAATTTTCTATGAGGAGTGCTTTGTTTAGCCTTTTTGTGTTGTATGTGTTTGAAATTCTGTCTACTAATATCCTACTTATGCCCCCAATTCCGAGGTTTTCAGTACTACTTCAGGACGGGAGGGTGCAAATATGGAGAGTCCTGTAGATTCAGCCACATGAAAGAACAGACATCTTTGGCCTCACGACCAGAGCTTAACTTCCTTGGCCTTCCTATCAGACCGGTATTCCATTAATTGGTTTAGACAGTTCTAGCATTTTGTTTACAACACCTTCATGGAAAAGCTATAATAGTGTAAGCTATTGACAGGGAGAGAAAGAATGCCCTTTCTACATGCGCAATGGCTCCTGCAAGTTCGGAGCTGACTGCAAATTTAATCATCCTGATCCTACGGCTATTGGAGGAGTTGATTCTCCCTTGTTCCGTGGTAATAATGGTGGATCTGTTGGATCCTTTTCCCCAAAGGCCCCATCCCAAGCAAGTTCAGCTTCCTGGTCTTCATCGAGACATATGAATGGTACTGGTACGGCCCCTTTTATTCCAGCCATGTTCCCCCCAAATCGTGGAGTTTCACCTCAAGCTTCAGAGTGGAATGGGTATCAGGTAGTTAACTTCAGCTCTGTCTTTGCGTTACTTATTTTGATTCATTGTTCTCTTAATTCTCATTCTTATATGTGTAGGCGTCTTCTGTCTATCCACCAGAAAGAAATGTGCTTCCTCCTTCCACATACCCAGTGAACAACTCATTGGCTGAAACTAGTTCATTCTCACAATACCAACAGCAGATGCCTGTTGAGGAATTTCCAGAACGTCCGGATCAACCAGAGTGCACTTATTATCTTAAAACTGGGGACTGTAAGTTCAAATATAAATGCAAATATCATCATCCGAAAAATAGATTGCCCAAGCAAGCTCCATCCTCTTTCAATGACAAGGGGTTGCCCCTAAGACCTGTGAGTTTTTGTTTTCCGTCCATGCTGTTCTTTTGTGCTAGTATTAGGAAGCCACTGAGAAATATTGTTCGTAAAATTGAATTTCTTCCCTCCTTTCTGATGCTAGAGAACATGATCTTTCTGGTAAATTTGATTCAGGACAAGATTTATGATCCATCACACACTCTAAACCCCTTCCTTTATTTTTTTTTTTTAATTTCAGGATCAGAACATGTGCACACACTACAGCCGATATGGCATCTGCAAATTTGGTCCAGCTTGTAGATTTGATCATTCCATACCGCCTACATTCTTGCCCGGCAGCTCCCAATCCATAGAAGCTCCTCAAGTTGGCACCAACGGAAATGAAGATGACAGCTGGAATTGACACCACATGTTCAGAAGCCTGCGTAAGGGATACTTTTTGTCTTTACCATCATAGGCTTTTCAGTTCTTAGGATTAAACTCTACTTTTGGTTTTGGATTTTATGAGAAACACTTACGTAAATTATAGTCTCCAAACTACATCTATCTGGCAAGTCAATGCTTGTTCACATGATTCTCACTGAATAATTTTTTTTTCTCTGGCTTTAACTGTAACTATCTACTCTTTCACTCTTAAGTTCGGTCTAATGGAAGCATGTCCTGTTTTATGCTTTGTTCTTCTTCCGTTGGTGGCTCTCCTCTGAAATTATTTTCCTGGATTTCTGCCTGGTTTTGTTCATAGTTGATTCTCAAAAGAATAGGTAGAATGAAGAACCAAACAACGTGTATGTACATAGATAGTTTTGCCTACTTCTATGTCAGGACACCTGCTTCTGCTATGATTGTCTGGTGCAGTGTCGTTAGCCTCTTTGGACGGCCATTCATAAGGGGTTCACTGTTCTGAAACCGAATCCCTAAACCTGGCCTCGTGTTCTTTCAGATAGATGGTGGGATCAAATCTTTTGATCCCAGTTTCCACAGATTCTGTTTTCAGCATGTTTTCAACTGCAGATTCTTCAGGTGTTAGCTCTGAAACTGCAATCTAACCTTATAGAGTTAATGCTCGCGATCCTTTCATAAACTCGAATGTTAATTTTGTTAGGGTTTAGAGAGGTTGACACTGTTAAAAGGCAGTACAGAAGCCATATTACAGTCTTGTTTCATCAATATGAAGAATAGCATTATGTCTGAGAACGACTAAGTCCCAAAATCTTATATCCATCAAAAACCAAGTTCTTATATGGAATCGGAAGAGAACATTTTATATTCGGTGTAGGCAAAATGTTGGCAAACAAAAAGAAAGGAACAAAAAGTATACTGAACAAGTATATTAGCAGCAGAGGACAGAGTAAGAAGAAGAAAGCTGAGATGTGGTCTTAATTCGTAAGCCTTTTGTTTCACTTTGTTTGAGATCTCTCTGCTTATCTTCTTCAGCTTCCCTACCCCTCGGATTCTTCAGAAGATTGCAGGATTTAACGGAAGCAGAGCCATTTCTTCTGCTCAGACAACATAAATCAGGTAAGAACTCCGTTTTTTTATTTGGAAACCAAATGGTTTCTCATCTGGATATAGAACTAAGAAGTTGAATGTGATGAGAAAAAACAGTAAACTAACCATAGATTTAGGATTTTGGGAATCATTGTGATTGTCTTGATTGGAGTTTTGGTTTCTCTGAGGTGAAACCAGATTATTAGGGCCAGCGCCGGATGCTTTCTTGGTCTTCTTCTCGTCACTAGCTTTGCTGAAAATGACTGTGAATCCTTCGGCTGATGCGGGATTGTTCACATCCCACTCCCCAAACTTTGGCAATGGCTTCCCTTTATTTTCCTGAACCAAAAACAGAGTATTCACTGGAGATCAAAAAAGCTATAGACTTTTTGGGTGAATGATCATCATCATTATGAAATGATCAAAAGAGAGCAAACTGAAGAGATGGGTGTTTGTTTGTTTCTTCTTACCGTCGCCATTGTTGAAGATCAAAAGCAAGAGGAAATATCAATAAGATCAAGATCAAGAGAGAGGTGGAGGTGGAGGTGGGAGGAGAGAGAAGGGAAATGCAGTTGTAATATAGAGAGAAGAAGAAGAAACATAAGAGGGAAACACGTCGTCGTTGACAACAGCTTTAACCAAATCAAACCCTTTTTTTTTTCCATTATACATTAACACCTCTTCTTCTTTCCCACGTATTATCCCAACCGTACTACCTAAATAAATATTTTTTAAAAAATAACAAATTCTTTCTAGAAAAATAATGAAAACAAAAAATATGTGTCAAGCATCACTAAATTCATACATTTTCCTCCCACCTTCTTATTTTGTTATTTTTTTTCCTTTTAAATTAATAACGTGCGTTAAAATAATACCAGTGTGAACATGGTATTCTTCAACCAAAACAAAAACACAAAAAAACTAATGTAAACATGGTATTGAGAAAGTCTTTTTAAGCAGATATTTTCTATAATTAATAAAGGTCAAATTCTTTTTCATTTTTCAAAAGGAAAAATCGTTCGATAGATTTTCAAGATATGTTTTGTAAAATAAAAATAAAATTAGTTCAACTTTGGACATGTAAACAAAAGTATTAAACAATTTATGTATCTTGGTCACTACTCACTAGTATAAACCATAAACCACTGTATTACATGCCTGAGCCACAGAATTTGTTCAATCCCAAAACAGTATAAGAAGGTAAGAGAGCACAATGAAAAAAAAAATTAATAGGAAAAGTAACTTGCCTGACGCAGTTGGGTCAAGTAGAGCAAGTTGTAAAAGCCCAATATATTTCACATTGGGCCTCGGGCCCTAGAGTGTATAAAAGATCGTTCGGTTTGGACGCAGTGATAACTCCATTACCTAATGGCCATAACCGAGTCCGGTACACACAATATTAAATTCCCGGCACATCTCGGCGAAAAAATCACACAGTTTCCGTCTTCTTCATATCTTCTGTTCGATGGGAAGACTAAGGAAATCACTTCCCCTGATTCTTCTACTGTTTGCTCTTCTTCTCAATCAATCACTCTCTCAGGTTTTTTTTTTTGAAGATCTTCTTTATTCATGATTTAACGATTCATTGTTTTTTTTTTTTATTAATTTCTTCTTCTTCTGATCTTTATAATTATATATAGTTAACGAAGTTTCAATGTTTTTGCTCTCTATATATATATATAGGGATTCGAAGAATCTGAATCTTACAGGTGAATCTCAACAAATTCTGCTCGGTTTAACTCTTGTCTCTGTATAAAGACAAAAACACTTTCCAAGTGAAGTTATATAATACACTTGTTGATTTAGTTTGTGTAAGAAGATCATTTCCAGTTTCAGATGAACATGTTTAGCTCCTCAGCCTCTGATTATGTTAATTGTTAATTTAGATTGGTTAACGAGGCTAATGGTGCTCCAGAAATACATTGTTCCCGAGAAAGAAGTCGAGCTGCTTGGCAAATTATACAAGATGTAAGTTGATCCATTAGATACACAAATGGATTTTTTTTGTTGAATATATTACCTTTTGTTTCTAAGTTTGGCTGTTTTTATAAGTTGAGAGAAGATTTTTGATTGCCTTTATTATTTACAATTTGGATTTCTGCAGTATTTGACGCCGTTTGTGGAACGGGAAAGATATCAAATTCCCAAGAATTGTAGGCTTCATCCTGATCATGATTTGTATAGAGATCAGGAACAACATAAGATTCACGTGGCTGAGTTCGAGTGGAAATGTGGTTACTGCAGGAAAAGTTTCAATGATGAGAAATTTCTTGACCAGCACTTTGTCGGTAGACATTATAATCTTTTGAATACGGTATGTGGGTTATGTTACCGTTGTCTCTATATTGTATGTTGGAAGACAGTATTAATATGGAGTTTTATTTTGAAATGCTTCAGACTGGTACAAAGTGTTTGGCCGACCTGTGTGGTGCATTGCATTGTGACTTTGTATTGAGCTCTAAGAAACCCAAGAGCAAGTGTAACCCTGCAGCTGTTGCCAAAAACCGTCATCTCTGCGAGGTTGCTTTCTTGGGTTCTCGTTTCAATATTCTTTCCGTTCTTCCGGTCTGGATACATGACTTCTTACTTGTTTCTTCCATCTCTTGTTTATTTAGAGCGTTGCCAATAGTTGTTTCCCAGTGAGTCAAGGCCCCTCAGCTAGCCGTCTTCATGGTATGTTTCCTTACTGAGAGCCCTTCCAAGTGAAGCTTTGCTCATTGAAAAGTAGATGTTTCTCACCTTAGTTCCTCCAAGTGTGCCCAAATCTCACCCCCTTTGGTTTTATTTTTTCATGACTGAAGAACACTTTTTGCGCCAGTTCTGTGATGCCCATACCTGCACTGGAAAAGATAAACCGTTTCCTAGAGGACGCAAGGTATGATTTGTCGCAGTTACTTATGTGCGCTAAATGTATGAGGTTGTTAGTTATTTCTTAAAGCAAATCTGTTTTCATTTGCTTATCTGTTTCTTGTGGAAACCAATAAAAATAAATATATTAGTTGGTCATTAACACCAGGGTCTATGCTAATTCGTGCAGAAGAACTCAGGTGTCTTCTACCTCGCCATTTCAATATTGACTTTGATGCTACTTCCACTCTTTTATATTCTAGTCTTCTTATATCAAAGGTACCGTATGATGTTACTAGTTTTTTTTCCATCATTGCTTTGTTCTTCAGAAGTCTTTGGTCATTTTGTTGTTTCTGTTGTCTTTAACAGAGAAAAGAGAAGCGGAACACAAGAATTGCGTCGGATTATCAAAATTGGAAAGAAACCAAAACCATCATAAGATGGTAATTCTCTCACACATCTGCTTATCAAAGAAAATGTTCAGAACTCTTCTCTAGACAAATCTAGAATCTCGCTGTAGTATATCAAATCACTTCCTGTTCCTAAAGTCTATTCTTACTTAACATTTTATACAGGTAAGCTTCAAACTGCTCAAGACAGAGCAAAGGATGCTTCAAATCTGATATTGGTTTGGTGAATCACAAATCTTCTACATTACTTCTCAAACCTTTCATAAGTCAGTGTTAATTCTCAAACCAGATACTTTATGGATTCCCATATGAGAGTGTTACTTTGGGGTTGTGAAGCCAGTTGCTATGGATGTCAGATGGGTTTACCATAGGCGAATGATTTCTCTGTAAGCTTGTAGAAACAGATGAGTCCTTTCATAGATATAGGAATAGTGATTAACTTCTGTGTAATTTTATCGAATCTTCATACATATCAATGATACATCCAGTTTGAATCACAAAATACGTTAAGGATGAACAAAAGCAACCTGTCTTTGTCAGTACCTTTAGAGTTTTAAGTAGCTACGACGTTGAACGCTAGAGATATCAACTCATTAGAGAGGAGGAAACCATCTGGATCCCTCAGCCTAAGGTACCTCACATGATCCTCAATCTTCACTTCGTCATTTGCAACTAAGGTTTTGAATTCATCACTCATCAAATCTCTTCTCTTATCATCCAAACAAACAATGTGCCCACTCTCCACATAAGGCTCATACACCTTACAGATCGAGCTTACTACCTCACTGCCAAACGCTTCTGCAAACTCCTTAAGTTCAAGCCCTTTAGACGTTCTGAAAGATAGCATTATGATGTCTGTTGCAACATCCTTGAGATCAACATTACCATTTCCACACCAGTTTGCTGCTCCACTCTCCAAGTCAGCCACGTAGTTTGTGTATTCCTTAAGCCTCCTTGGCCTTGAAAACCTCAACCCTCCAACATAACTTGCTGAACCTAAACCGAAAGCATAGAAGGGTTTGTTCTTCCAGTATATCAAGTTGTGTTTGCACTTGAAGCCGTCTTTCGCGTAACTGCTGACTTCATAATGCTCATAACCTGCACCACGGAGCATCGATGATGCTGTTTTATAAAACTCTGCAGATTGTGTTTCTGAAGGAAGAGGAGTTTGGCCTGGAGTGTACCTACACAAGTTCATGAACCCAATTAGTCACTGTTCAGATTACAATCAAAATCTAAAGCATCATTAAGCAAACTTGAACTATATACACTTACAAGTTTCCAAACTTCGTGCCTTGTTCCACTTGCAGATCATACACAGAAACATGATTGGGCTGTGATTCGATAGCTAATCTCAAACTCTCTTCCCACATCTCCAATGTTTGGTGGGGCAGAGAAGATATAAGATCCATACTCCAATTCTTAACTCCACATTCTTTAACAAACTCTATTGCCTCATACACTTGAGAGACACCATGAGCTCTCCCACAAGCTTTCAAAAGCTCATCTTGAAATGCTTGAACTCCTAAAGACACTCTGTTCACTCCAAATTCCATCAATTCCTTGAGCTTGTGAGCACCAAATGTGCCTGGATCCATCTCCATTGATATCTCAACATCTGGACTCAACCCGAAATTCAAACTCAATGTTTCCAGAATCAAAGAAACAAGCTTCGGGGGAACAAGAGAAGGCGTCCCACCCCCGAAAAACACCGTCTCTAAATTCGGGTTCGTATGAAAATCCGTTCTTGTCGCTTTTATTTCTCTAACGAGCAAATTCACATAGTTTGTGATTCGTGGGTCATCATCTTCTTTGCCTTCCTGGTAGACATTGGACTGTCTGGTTGAAGAAGAAGAGGATGAGCCTAGAGCTAAGATTGGGAAGTCGCAATAATGGCAGCGTTTGCGACAGAAAGGAAGATGAACGTAGGCTGAGGTTGGTGGACCTTGGTGTAACGTGGTCAGATTAGTTGACGCATTTCGTCGAGCACTTGGTGAGGTATCTTGAAGAACGACTTTAAAAGCCTGAAAAACCAACCTCGAAGTCTTGGGTTTACCTGAAAACGATGAGAAAAGTGGGGAAATCGTTGTTTTCAGCATAATTACCAGAAAACAAAAAAAAAAAGAAAAAGGAAGAGAGACAGAGATGCTTCAAATTCAAAGATCAAAGTTCACTGGTCTCGTTTATATGCTTAGAACGTCGTCGTTTTAGCCAGATAACAAAATTTATTTGTACTAATCACTCTGCTTAGCATAGCAAACTAATTACAATTAAAAAAAAAAACAGTATAATTCATATTGAAAGGACTAAAGAAAAATTACTTGTTCGGACGGAAAAAAAAATGGCGCTAGAAACGATGGTTTCCCTCTCCGATCTCCTCTCCTTCCTTCTTTCGTCAAAACCGGTGTCTCCGTCGCTGTCGCCACCGAGTCTGAAACCTATCATCACTAGAACTTCGCAGTGTACTTCCTGGAAACCATTACAGCACTTGTCGATGACGACGAAGATTTTCAGGGCTGATAACGACGACGCCATCAATCGCGTGGCGTATCCTTCGCTGGCGAACGCGAATCTCGTGTTCTTCAAGTCCGGTTACTACAACGTCGAGGTGGTGCCTAAAGACGGCGAATCGGAGGAGCAGCTGTTGAACGATTTCAAGAGATCGTGTTTCAGAGCTGGTGTGTTGCAGGAATCTCGTAGAAGACGATTCTTCGAGAGCTCTCAGGAGAAAAGGAAGCGTAAAACCAAAGAAGCTGCTAAGAAGTATCGGAAAAGGTCAGAGGTTTCTTCACTCTTACTTCGAATACGTAATCGGTGAATTGTGAAAGTCTAAATCTCAAATTTGGTTTACAGGAGGCCAAACCCTAAACCAAAACCACATTCAACTCCAGAAATCCACAAGAACAGAAACGTAACCAGAGAAGTTGAAGAAGACGATCACTGGGAACTTCCTCCGGAGGATATTGAGATTCCATATACCAACCGGTTCTAGTCATTCCGGTACAGTGATGTTAACAATCTCAATTATGTAAAAACTCTCTCGTAGGTTTGCAAATTAGTCCCCTTAATGTTCTTAGCTCAGGTCGTTAGAAAAATTTTCATCGCTCAGTGTAGAGTGAAGATGAATGATTTTGGAGATGTTTCTGTAACGTGGAACCAAATGCGGATGAATCTTTAACTCAATGATTACATGAGAAGATTCAAGAAGTTGGTAAAAGCCATAATCTGGCAGTTATTATATAGCCGCCAAAATCAGAAACACAAGATCAAAGCTCATTGCTCAGTAACAAGAAAATAAGTAAGGAAATTTCTTTTAGAACATTACAATTGAATTGTCTTCTCACGGATCACTCCCTTAGCCATGAAGCTAGAGCTGAATCCCACTCGCATAGCTCGCCCTCTTTGAACCACAGAGCTGTACCACAACCACAAGAGTCAAAATGTCAGTCAGTAGATGAAAAGCAAACGTTCGGCAAACTAAGAAATGAGAATACTTTGGTCATACTAAGTCAATGAAGAAGCGATAATAATACAATTTGTCTAAATCAAGTATCATCTAATCTAGTTATGTGTTCAAGTTTGGTTGAAAAAGGAAACTGAACCACATTGATTTGCATTCAAAAAAAATTTCAGTATATTGGACATGGTCAATGATGAAAGGTGGGTGAAAGATTTTTTAAGAAACAAGAAATCTCACCAATCTCACGCTTGCCGTTTTCAGGACTATCGCTACCATGCACAATGTTCCTGCAAGTTACATAATGTATGAGTCAAACCATGAAAATCATCTTTAGTGCTTACTTGCAACAATTTTTAAAGGTGATAAGAGTCCAACCTTCCGGTTTGTATAGCAAGATCTCCTCTTATAGTACCAGGTTCAGCTTGAAGAGGATCTGTTTTCCCAATCAGCTTCCTGGCTGAAGCAACAACACCAACACCTTCCCAAGCCTTTACAAGAGTTAAAACATCACAAGCAATTAACTAATCTAATGCAAGTTGAAAATCCAGGAAAATCGAATGAGGGTATAGTAATAAGCCGTACCATACACACAACAGGGCCTGAAGTGATGTACTCAATCAGGTTAGGAAAGAATGATTTAGCACTAAGATCCTTATAGTGCTCCTGGCAATTGATAAACACACAAGAATATTATTATAAAATCTAAATAAAAGAAGAGGCAGTGTAGCAAACAAGTGAAATATAAGTCATAATTAGGCTTCAAATTCGAAATATATCTCAATGATTTAGTTACATCACCTTAAGAAGCAATCTAAAGCTATAGAATTACTGAAGTGATGAGTGAGTATCAAACCTCAGCCAATTCTTTAGGGCACTGAAACATCTTGAGGCCAATCAGTTTGAATCCCTTCTTCTCAAAACGAGAGATGATTTCACCAACCTAAGAACATCAAAAGGAATAAAAACAGAGTTTAAGCCAAGATAGCATAATGTAATCACATTCAAAGCTCGAATCCATAGAGTTGCAAGAATGCAGAATTTAACCTCCAAAACCAGATAACTAACTGGGGGGAAAAAAGAGAAGCAAAATAGCTTACAAGGCCTCGTTGAATGCCATCAGGTTTCACCATAATGTAAGTCTCCTCGACTTCCTAATGAAACAATACAGAACAACGTAATAACGATTAAGAAGTCAGTAAATTACAATGAGATTCTTCAAATTCGAAGATATCTAATTAATCTGAATCCTGATTTCATACATTACTCAGGTCAATTTGAAAAAGAAAATACACACCCAAATCAAACTAAAAATACAAAGTAATTCGAATTAGTGAAGAGGAAGAAGCGGAAACCATAGAAGCGACAAGGTGAGGGAGGAAGATTCCCGAGTCGGCGGAGCTGGAAGCTCGAAGACGTCGGTGAGACGTGGAATCGCGAGAGAAGAGACGGAACTGAGGACGAAATGCCGCCAACTCTCTACGTAGGTTCACCTTGGCAGGAGAACATTGTGGATTGAGACTTGCCGAAGACGACGGCGAAGCCACACAGAGTGTCCACTGACCAACCACAGCCACGCCCACCATTGTTCTGCGCTTTGTCTTAGCGTCTCACACTGCCTTGGCTTCATATAATAATAAGAACTTGACTGAAATGACACTGTTACCCTTTATCCAGACTCGTAGACAATTTGGGTTTAGTTTACCAATCAAAAAGTATCAGGGTTCAAAGGTAAAACAAAAAGGAATTTGTACAGTTTATTTCCAATGAGTTAAAAGTTTGCACATTTCAACAAAAGTCTCATTTTGTTGATTTTATACCAAACTCGGCTTTTCGACAACATCTTTCTTTAAGCAAAATTGTTTTTTTTTGTTCTTCGTCAAACAACACTTCATCAATCAATTTCTACATCACTATCTTCAGTTTCTTGCACTCCCTTGTCAACAATATCAGTTTCTTCTTCCCCTCCCAAGTCCACAACTTCATTTTCTTGCATACCTTTGTCAACAACTTCGGCTTCTCCCTCTTCCTTGCCTACAACTTCGGTTTCTTCATTTCTCTCGTCAACAACTTCAACTTCTTCATTTCCCTTCTCGGCAGCTTCGGTTTCTTCCTTCCCTCCCTTGTCCACAACCACACTTTCTTCACCTCCCTTGTCAGCAACTTCAGTTTCTTGCTCTCTCATGTCAACTACTTCAATTTTTTCATTTCTCTTGTCGATAGCTTCAGTTTCTGGCATTCCCTTGTCAACAACTTCGGTTTTTTGCTCTCTCTTCATGTCCACAACCTCAGTTTCTTGTACTACGTTGTCAACAACTTCAGTTTCTTGCATTCCGTTGTCAATTACTTCATGTTCTTGCTCTCCCATGTCCACATATCTACTTTCTTGCTCGGCCATACTCTCCACTTGTTCTTCTCTTTTATTTTGGCTGATGGATTTTTCATCTTCTTGGTTCCCATTATCTTGTGTCTTTTGGCTTACCGCTTCTTCATGTCCGCTAACGAGTTGCGCCTCTCCCTCTTCTTTGTGAGGATTAAGTGTATGTCCTTCACTTCTGTCAAAGGCATGTTCTTTTTCTACTTCTACTACTTGGCTAAACTGTGGCTGATCTTCTTCTTCTTCTTCATCCTCATCGTCATCCATTTTCATGTACAGACCTAGCTGCTCTAATGGATTATTGTTGCCTTCCATCTTGAAACTACCCAACATATCCTGACTCAACTTGGGGCTCATCTCTTCCATGAGTGTCGGTAATTGATCACCATCGGCACTTGAAGCTCTAAGCATCTCCAGGTCTTCCATAAACCGTCTGCCCTCATTTATCTCCACTGTCTTTTCCATCTGTAACCGCCCAGAAAATTCATTTATCGTGATTATTTATACACCACTATAGGACTCTTGAAAATCCAAGAGAAAATTGGACATACCTTTTGTAAAGCCTGTCGAGCAGCTTCTCTCTCTTGCTCTCTTTCCCTCCTCAGCTTTTCTGCAGCTTCTGCTTTGGCTTTTCTCCTATCCTCTTCAGCTGCTTTGGCCTCGGCTTCTAACCGTACTTTTTCTAATCAGAAGGAAATCGCAAGAATTAAAAATAAGCATTTACTTGGGAATTATCATGTACATAAGTACATAGCACTACAATCCAACCTTCCCTTAGCCGTTTTTCAAACTCCTCTCTCTCTCTCCGCAGTTTTTCAGGATCCCCTTTTTCACCCTGAAAATTGATGCATCAAAATTTTTGGTTAAACCTTTCCAGACATTCAGCCAAGCATTCCTGTCGTACATTAGATCAGGCACTTCAAAAATTCAACCTTGGTAAGTGCCTTCTCTCGAGCTTTCATTATGGTATCAGCAAAACGATTCTTCAAAAGAGCTGCGCGATAACGCTTTTCTGGGGAGATTTGCCTCTCAGGTGGAGCAGTCTCCTCTATAATAGCCAAAGCATGACAGGTAAAATCATGATCTGAAAATATATTACCATCTCCAACCTTCCTTAACTTTCATTTCTTACCATCTGGAAAGACATCTACTGCATCCATGGTGGTAGACTTTTCCCCAACAACATGCTCAAGTTGACCCAATTCATTCAAAGAATCTACAGAGAACAAATAATGAGTTTCGGGAAGACTTCTATCCCAGCACTCCAACAAGCATACATCAATCGAAAAGAGACTAACCATTTACAACAATCTTCTCACTGTTGTTATCATCGTCCTTTCTGTTTATACCAACTCCTGGTTCCTTTTTATCCTAAATTAAAGACGAGACTATACTTATTCTTCTGTCGTAAATTTCACTTTTATGATTACAAATAGTCCATGGAAATCTCGCAGAGACAAATTAGAGCAATTTTAAACACAAAGACTCCATAACATAAGTTATTCCACTATCAGATATACCTCTCTACTTGTAGGATTTGAAGCTTTAATAGACACTGTTTCACTCCCAGAGGAACTACAAGAACCAGAATCTGAAATATAATCACATGAAACATCAGTATAAAAAGCTCTTCCTAAGGGGAAATGTTTTTAACTAAGAAATCGATTCTACAGGTTGCCCAACCACCAATGTAAGAATTTAATTCTTTGGACCACAGAAACTAACTACAGCAGCCTCTATAGCAAGAGGATAACCACACTTAGTAGAGCAGAGAAAAAGCATTGAAAAGAAAATACGGGATGGGACAAAGGCTCAAATTACAAAACAAGACTCAGGAGTCCAATACTAATGATTCTATTGGAAAAGTTACTTTATTTCCAATGTTAGCTATTCTTACATACTGTACAAATCAATGCACAATTCAAGAAAGAAAAAAATGATTATTCTAAGGAAATAGAAGAAGGCTCGCATAAACACGAACCACTAGATGAAGACCCTGATTCACTACTAGAGCTACTCGGACTGCTGCATTCGTTATTTCTACATGCAGCATCTTTTTCTATCTTAAGCGGATGATGGCTTGAAACAGAAGGGTCATTCCCGCCAACTATGTCAACATCTTCGTCAATTTGCGGATCATCTGTGAGTAGGAATTCATCAGACTACTGAAAGAAATCATTTCCGACATCAAACCAAATAGCAAAAACTTACCTTTACTAGGCTGCAGAGGGGAACTACTGAATCCAGAGTCATGAACCATCTGTAACAAAAAAATTAAAACCAAAAGTCAAATGTCAACATTTCCTAGAGGCTAGAGCACACAAGCAATCACTAAAAACTAATCAGAGAGAATCTTTACCTCCATCTCACAAGGTTCGCTCTTTTCCTGGGATTTCTTTCTCTCCCTTAAATGGTCATCCAGGAGTTTCCGAACCATGAACAAGATTTCATCAGAAAGCTTTTCTATATCTATCTCAATCTCAACTTCTCCAGATTGACCATCACTGCCACTTTGCTCTCTCAGGAGATCAACAAGGTTTTGTGGGAAGTCTTCTTCTAAAGCCACCAAATCTTGGCTTAATTTTTTCTTCTCACCATCTGTCATGACCAACTTAGCAGGTTCCACTCTCAGCTTGCTCTCGTACATTGCAGCTGCTTTCTTTCTCAACGGTGCTACTTCATAAGGGATTTCAGACTCCAGAGAAGTAGAAATGGTTAGGGGAATGACTGGTGTTTCAGTCACGGGTATTTTTTTCTCTATAGTTTTCCATGCCGATTCAAAATATTTACTGAGACCTTGAGCCATACCATGGAACTGATTTCCTGGTGGATTGTAAGCCATAGAATTTGAAAATGTAAGACGCGCATCTGCTGCAAAGTCCAAAGGACTAGAGTATTCACCATTACGCAGCCTGCTTCGAATCGTACCAAGATCCATTGGGTGCTTAATCACAGTAAAATAGTCTGGAATATTCAACATCACTGGATCAACTGGAGTACGAAATGGCCACCCAAACTTATGTGACCATAAACGATTGAGTAATGTCTCACACTCCTTCATCACTGAAGCAACGGTAGAACTTGTTGGGACATGTAATCGAGATGGACCTTTCTTAGCCCGCTGCTTATCATTGCGCACAGGAGGACGCTTTTTGCCCTGTGACCCAACGAATGTAGCAAAGTTTTCTGGTGGCGGCCTCCTAGGCCCATCACTGCAACTATGAATATCGTTGTATGGCGACAACATAACAGTATCTGAACCGAGACATGCAATCTTCTTACTAAGGTCCCTGACCTGTTGAAGCTCCATCTTCAACTTGTGAAATAAATTCTGTCTCTCAGACCTCGAAATCTTTGACAAAGACAAAACCTCTTTATGTAGACTATGAGTATCTCCATTCAAACCAAAACAACTCCTTTTCAGTGGAGGGGCCTCCTCTAAATGATTCATCTGAGAATCGATTCTGCCTGAGCAAACAAATTCATCAGCTTGCATGTAATCAGGAACAAAGCCTGATGATTTCGCTCTAGTGTGTTTCCGTGCTTTACCCATCTTTTGCTATGAGCCAGAAACCTAACAGTTCATGAGCTTTTCAGAGTTAAATGTCGTCTCCACCATCAAATATTCTGGATTTTAAAGACTCGAATTAGAATATAAAACGAACTAAAGAAATTCAAGCAATTATGCTTTCATGCCTCTGCTCCAAAAATTACTCTCCTCAGTCCTTTCCACAAGCAACCATCCTTGTTATCGCAATTCGCCGAAAAAGAATCACAAAGATGCGATTACAAAATCAATCCGATGATGGATTCCAATGAATTTCACAAACTTACCAAATTGAAAAAATCCCAATTGTTCTAAGCTCCTTTCTTCTCCCGTCTAAAAACCCCCCGACGGAACGTGACCGAAGAGATGACCTTCCTCGACGGCAACTGGGGAATAACCAAAATTGAAACCCTAGAAAAACCCTAGACTAAGCAGAACTACCAAAATCGATTTCGAAAACCTAGATCCAGAGCTTCCAGGTATTGGTTCCAAGGGACAAAAAAAAATCGAAATAACGAAAGAGGTGAAAAAAAAAACAAAAAAAAATAAGAGAGAGAAAGACTTACACAGAATAACGAACGAATTTGCTCGTCTACTTATAGGTCCCAAGGGATGATCAGCCCGCCGCCTTTAATCGAATCTAAGCCGTTAATTACAGCCAACCAAAATCTGAACGGCTACAAATATCCGTTCTGTTTTGACCGTCAAGATTTAGATCCAACGGTAGTAAATGGTAATCTAGTGGAATCTGGATCTCTAATCCTTTGTGAGATAATCTTAGGCGCGTGAGTATAAAAATTCCAAAGTGCTTGGGTAAATTAATATTCAGTGCATGACACGTGTTACTGTAGCGCGTGTAATATACGCGAATGCCGACCGACATTGTCTCTTCTTTTTTGACTATTTTATCCACTTAACGCGCCTTGTAAATAGCGTTTGAATAACACATGCCAATGAATCTTTTGATTTGCAGGCCTTCAAAAACTCCCGAGGCCCATTAATTATATCTGCCCATTGGTAAAAAAAATATATAATTTATTTTCTACGTAAGTTTTTGGTATGGGCTTGTGAGGAATGTTATGTTAACAGTATCATGCACACCTCGGCACACGAATGCCAATTTCCTTGTCAAGGTGTTCAATCCAAGTTTTGGTTTGGATTTTTCAGTTTTTTTTTTTTTTTGAGTTTTTAATCGAATCGGATTTAGCTCATGATTTTTGTTTCGTTTCTATTTCTCGGATATAGGAAAGATGTATTTCATTTAATCTATGGTTCAGTTCAGATCGGATGATTAAACACCAGACAAAAACGAATAATGTGAAGAAAAAAACCCTAATGATTAAAGAAAGGCATACATATATACAATTTTCGTACGAGTTACAGCTAAAAAACCATAAATATGAGATTAGCAATTTAGCATATCATAACTCTAGAGAGAAAGAAAAGACCATTTTATAAACAAAAAATCCTAGGTAAAAGAAAAAAGCAGACAAAGAAAAACAGATACATATATGTTCAAGGTGAAAATCAAATGACTAAAGTTCAACAACACTTGCTATTTTTAGCTATGAGAAGGCCATGTGTATACGATCGGGACCGTTCATCATTTTTCACCATCGTGAATCCAACGGCGATTGAAAGAACGTCAGAGGCACAAAGCTGCCTTAACATCAAGCCTCCACGCAAAACCTCCGCCGTCCATTCTCCACACGTCACAAGGCACCGTGACGGATCCTCTTTCTCGATCTTGACACGTGTACTGTAATTTAACTCTGCATGTGAACGCTGGGTACGTTAGCATCGGCCTCTCCTTCATCACCAACCGTACGCTCACATGAAAATTATCGTAACTAATCTCCGGTGCACTTTCCTCCATCGGAATATTAATATCTTCTCTAGCCATCTTCTTATACGCCTCATTGGTCCACGTGACTCTCCCTAAGCCGTCCGATATAAAACCAGGACACGTGTCTTTCAACAGATTCATCTTTTTCTCGTAATCGGTCTTCCCTAATCCATAACCGTCGATCCAAGCGTCAGTCACGCGCTCAACCGTTACACATGAAGAAACCACCACCGTCCTTCGTGATATCTCCGCCGTCTTGTACGGCGTTAGCATCCGACCGTCGCCGCCGCTGAAACTCAGCCACAATGGACCGTTCCGCTTCTGCTTCTCCACCGGGAAAGCATTCAGATCTGGAAAAACTGGTTTATCAGGCGTCTCTGGTAAAAGAGAAAGTGTAACCGCCGTAGTAGCAGCAACGTCGCCGATATCAGAAGTTATCGATCTCTTCTTTCGATTACACCTCCGGGAGTTACCACCGGAAGTCTCCTTGTGATATTTCCTCTTGCCTCTCCCAGATTTAACGGAAACATCGGAGCTTCCACCGCTGGTGGTGGTGGAGCCATAGTTTCCAGCGACAGGAGAGCCGCCTCCGCCGTCGCTTGCTGGTTTAGGAGCAATGGGACGGAATCGAAGCATGATGCGATCAGCTTTGGAGAGACCGTAACGACCACCGTAACCGCCATACCTGGCTATGCAACAACCTCCCCTAGCGTCCATATCTCTCTTTCTCTTTTGAGTTTCTATGGAATGATGAAGATTAATTAGGTTTAATGGAGCTTTGAAGAATACTAAAGAGAGGTGTGAAGGTTTATATAGGAACTCTGAGGATGACAAGTGTTCGGTTGATACGCGTGTCTTTGTCTAGATTACGCTTATCACCGTTGCACATGGGTTTTTCTTAATTTCTTTCTTTTTTTTTTCTCGGAAAGAGATGAAAAATTATTCAAACCAGTATTTTGTTCGTTTTCACATTTAGATGATTATACATTATTTATTTCAAGTTAATCATTTGAAAATTATATTTAAAATAAATATTATTACTAATTCGAAACAACTGCAATACTACAAAGGTAAAAACTAATGTGTATTATTTCATAATCATTCATATTATTATTTTAAATTTTAACATATATTTAAATACTTTATCTTGTGAACATTAAAAAAAAAATTATCATAAAGTAGTAGTATTGTAGTTTTATGTTTAAAGAAAGTGTTTAGTTGGCATTTTTCTTTTTGTGGTAACTTGGAATTTTAGCGATTGAAACTTTCGCTCTCAGCTAGTAGTTAGTACTGCAGTATTGGGTCTCGTATTTATTTCACATGAAGTTAAATTTGATTTAGCATGCATACCAATGTAAGGCTAGCGTATTCAATTAGGGGTGAAATAAATATGATGTTATAATTAGCACTAAATCGGATTCGATATTTTTAGAACTAAGCCTATTTAAGGAATTAATGGTAATGAATGCAGAATCTGGGTCTTTAGTAGACCATTAAATAGTACTAGTTGGTTTGTTAATAAATAATTATCACTTTGACCCTTGTGTTTTTTGCTCTTGTACGTGAACTGATTTGTTTGGCCTAAAAACAGATATTTTGCACTTAATTTTTAAAAAGATTACATTTTGGTTACGTATGCATTCATATGAGCATATACGGATTCCACTAAATTAAAAAAAAAAAAAAAAAAGAATTTTGGTCCAGTGAATTAGTCGAAAGAATGTTACGTATGCATTATTGCATACCATATACATACATTAATTATCAGAACATTCCCAGTGATGCAGAGGAAGACATATATATAATTCACATATTTATTAGGATTTAGGCACATTCATGTATTAGAAGAGTATCATAGCTATAACATTTAACTGAATAGTTCTGAATTTCCTACGTTCCAAAATGTAGTTTTTTATGGTAAAATTTGTGGTCTCAAGCTTTCAATCATGAATAAATGCCAAAATTAGGTTTAAAATGAAGTATATATATATCGCAAGGGAAAAAGGTAATGTTAGGCATGGTCCAAGAGATGAGGGTTCATACATTATCATTGACCAATTTTGAATATAATTTAGTGGAATCATAATTAACTAAAGTTGATCGTGACTCTAGATCTCAAATCTTAATTCAGGGGACAAGATCGATGATCTCATGTCTAAAGACGAATTTTGTGCCAACAGAGTTAGGTCCCCCTCTTTTTAGAAAAGAAGGAACATTGAACGGCGTATATATATATATATATCAATACGCCGTTCTATATAAAAAAATTCTAGCAACTATAATTTAAGTTAAACATTTATTATTCAGGTGTCGACACATGGAACAGAGTAGTAGTCATATAATGCAATGTTTGTTTTCTATATATAAAGTTCTAGTAACTATAATAGGTTTAACATTTACTATTCACGTATCTACACATGGAATAGAGCGACATACTCCATAGATTCCTTCAGTTCTTTAATTAGTACTTACAAGGAAATATCTATAAGTCATCGATAAAAAGAATTGGTATTTATATTATTATCTTAAAAACGAGCAATTTAAATTTAAACTTTTTGGTCCATATAGTTTGTTTCTTAATTTGTTTTCATTGTTATCTATTGCACATTCCCGTCATATTATATTGCATATTTTTCTAATTGTTTCATAGAATTTGGAATTAAAAATTATTTACTATACATATTTTAAGAACAAGTTATAGATATATTGAAAATCTAGAATCAGATATAGGTCGAGATATGTTAAAAGTTTTCATAGATAGACGGTTCAACTATTACACTTATATACAAGACTACGACTCAAGCTAAGTATTAAACTGTTCTCCTAGTATTATGACTAAACATCAGTTATTATTTTTGTCATATATATGTTGTATCACTTTATGAAAATCTTATAAGTGATGGGATCATGGAGACATCTTGAATCATACATAAATTATTTTTTCGATGAGATCATATATACCTAAATATATTACATTGGATATATATATCTAGTTAATTAGTTAGTCATTATTGTATATTGGTGGCTGTATGATTATCTTTGTAAATCCAGGGTTCAAACTTTATCAACCTGAATTGCAAAGGTCTTGGAAATTTAAGAAACAATAAATGTGTTTATAGTTTATACTAGTATAACTTTATATAATTATTTGTCTATCATGACATGGGAAAGAAAACATAGAGGTAAAAGAGAAGAAATTAATGAGAAAGATAAAAGAAAGGGGTTAATACTTAGAATTAATGTGTCTTATTTAAATTTGAATATGAAATTGTATACTATAATAGATTTAATTGTGTCTTATTTCTATAATAGATTTAATGTGTTTTCATTTTCAATATCAATTAATTAGTTAATGCTTTTACTTTTACGATGAATTTGAGATTTTTAACAAAACTTGTTTTTTTTTAAAACTGCTTTTTAATAAACGTAGAAGAAATCTGGAAAGATTTCAACAAACAAATAATAAAACATTTAATATTGGGTGTAATTATAATTGTTGGAAAATGGTATATGAAGTAAACAAAAATCTTGAGAATAACTTTTTATTAATTTTGAGATCATTTATTATTTTTCTTAATTCTGGTGAAACCCTCAGAAAATCTATCTTTGTGATACAGAGAGAGTATATATGTCACTGAGAACAGCTGATAGATACTAGTATTAAAGTAGTAAGCAGACATAATACATCGTGGTCCTATCCCCATTCGGTAAACTTATGGGCGTAAGAGTCAAAAATCTTACTATTAAAGTATATATATAAAAAAAATCATTAAACAAAAGTAGATTCGGAGGGGAGTTCCAAGGAGCGATGGCATCTAGAAAATCTGATGGGTTTGTGTTGCGTTGTCCTTTGCATGGTAACACGCAAGAGGACACGTAGAGACATGTAATTAGCTTACTAATAACCTATCATTACTAATTAATTAACCTGTCTGAATAATTATTAGTCTACCCCCCCCCTAGTGGAAGTGGGGCGAAACTGATGACTGATGTTGAGACTTGGGAGTTAGGTTTGATTTTTTAAAAAATTCGATCTCATCTTCCATTTTAAAACAAATCTGAGGGATTGAAAATAAATATTTGATGAAATTCATTAGGGTAATCCATATCGTTTATTGTTTCTCGATAGGGTTAGTATATACTGTATACATGAGCTATAAACATTTTGGATTAAAAAATCAAATATTTAAATATGCATCTCTTAAATCATCACAAATTAAAAGTAAAAATGGACCAACATTTAGTTATTTTCACCACTCTGTTTTCATAGTTTATGTGTGTTAATGATATTTAGTGGGTTCACTTTAAAAACGTCCCTATAGATAGTAAATGCAATTATAGAAAACATGTCATACTTTATATAAGAAGAAGGCTGCTCACACACACATATATATGGCTTAAAGACATTGATTATTACGTTTATGTTTAATTAGAAACATTGCTTACCTTTGCTTTCAGCCTCACCTGCCTGATTCTATGCCTAATTATATGATTACGCTAGCAAAAACGTGCCAGCAGTTTCAACATAAACCGCCAACTAACATGTTTGAAATTGAAATGTTTGTTTGTGTACCACAAATTAAAGAATTTAAACTTTACTTTCATTTTACATAATTTACTTAGTCATACGGCATTTTGTTTCTCAATAAATGACGACACACTAAAATCTCAATAGATTTAAGGTGCATTTAGCCACTTACTACATTTGGTATATTTCAAAAAGTTAAAAGAAAGTAACATAGCTTATGCCGTGCCGTGTCTATTATCCAATGATTTAATATGTAGATGGGACAAAGCAATCTTATCCGTTTTTGTTGTGTATAATTTTTGACAATGAGCAATCTTATCCGTTAATGACTAAATATATCCTTTTCTTAATCACTAATATATTTTATACATATGTATATACATAGTCTAAAACTCTAAATATATCATTCATTACTAATATATTTCTTAAGCTCAAAATTTCTACATGACCAGATTTTCGATTTATTCATTAGTTAAATATTTACAAGAAATATTTATAAACTATAAAATTCATCTGTTTTAATTTAACAGCTTTTATATAAAAAAAATGTAAATATATATCGATTCCCTTTTTCGTTAATATATCGTTTTTATTTACATCTTAATGCGTATTATATTGTTGTTAACTTTTGTATTGAAACAGCTGTTAACATTTTAAAAAATCAATACATTCGAACTTTTGGGATGGAACATTTTGTCATATGACTCATATCGTTTGGTTTGAAGTAACCAATGAGAAACATCGTTTGTTGATAATCAAATACTAGAATAGAAATATCACCAAAAGAAAAAGAAAAAAACCCCGGAAGTTTGTTTGGTTCCAGAAGCCCGAATTTATATGCTCACATATACACCTGTTCTGAACCTAATACTATTAGTTTAATATAAATAAGACAAGTACTAAATCCTATCAACAAAAAAAAAACAATGAAATCTAAGCATGTTGCACCAATCATAATTCGACAGGTCAAAGAAGATATGAAAAATAGTAAATATCTATAGAGAGTTCGAAGACACAAAGAAAAAAGCGGGGACTGAATCACCACAATAACCACGCCCAAGAACCCCTAATTGGGGAAAGTGGCTAAATAGATATTCGCCACGTGTGATATTTTGATGGTGTCAGAGTCAGTCACTAAAGTTAAAAGCTAATGGCGTGAATCTGTGAGCGTTGAAACCGGTCATTTTGTCTGTGACACTTGTACAGTTATGGAATGCTACAACACTCTTGTTTATTCTAAACTTCAAATATATTACTCCCTCTGTTCTAAATTAATAGATGTTTTGCCTAAAAGCACACATATTAAGAAACCTACTTTTCTTTACAAAATTATCATTTAATATTTTATTTAAAATTTATTTAGCCAATCAAAATGTAAAGTTTGCATAAAAACTAACAAAACATCTAATAAAATGGAACAAGAAAAATGACTCAAAACTTCTATTAATTTGGAACGGAGGGAGTACTAGTTTTTTTCTACATCAATTCAGCTTTATAGTAGTAACATATTTGTTTTCTGAAATTCCGTGTCAGTTGATATAATCAAGAAAATTCAGGTGACAAATATAATTAACAGAATTTCGACATTTGACTCATGAATATTGTGGCGTCACTGGAACTAATGAAACAGACTGGATAGAGAGTGTAATTCCGATGCTATTCATAAGACCGACGTCACACAGAAAAAAATCGAATGACTCATTCGAACAAGGGAGATTGATTTATGACGAGTCCGAGTATGACTCATCATTAATTTGGACATCAATGTGGTGGATAAAGGTCGATTTCAAAGACCATTGTTGCAACATTTTCTCATTGCTATATCTGAACCAGTAGATTAATCTCATCTACAATGGTGAAACTGGGAAAACACATTTAAGTTATATATATTCGACTCTCGAGCTAGCTCATCCGAAAACAATTAATTGTCAAGTTCCGAGTAACATCTTACTGCCAACTAGACCTTGTTCACTGAATTCAAACTCATCAGGAAGCATCTTCTTCCCACTTTCTCTCTGTCTGCCAAGAGACCAACCAAACACGAGCACCTCAAACAACACACACACACACACACACACACACAAAAAAAAAAAAAAAAAAAAAAAAAAAAAAAAAAAAAACTACATAGGACAACAAACCAACTTTGATATAGATCGTAGGTTAAGTAATCAAAATAACTTACTCCTGTCAACAACTTCCGTTTCCACGTTTCTGGTAAACTCTTTGCGTTTACCTCGTGAATAAAAACAATGCACAAACAAATATGAGGACATTAACCATAACCAACTACTTGAAAATAAAATCTATTAAAATCTGTGATTCATCATCACCTCTTGATAACAATTACGAAACACACACCTTCTTTCAGTTTCACCGACCACTCATATTTACACATGAATCCAAATAAACCGTTTACTAGTATGCCCTGAATTCTCCAGGCAACAAAGCAACGTACTGAGTTAAGAATCAAATAGATGAAAACATGTCTTTTCGAGTAAAAAAAAAAAAAAGGAAGAATACCAAAAATAGGACCAGTTGACTTCCCTGTGTGCCTCTCAGCTACCGCTTTGGAGGAAATGTCGGCATGAAATCTTTTGATTTTGGTAGCGGGACTTCATGGAACCAACCATGGTTGAGAGCCTCTTCCACTGTTAGACGTTTCTCAGGGTCCAAAGTTAGTAGACCATTCAGTAAATCAAATCCACGTTCTGAAAGAATTTGACCACCTACAAATGAAATAGCAGGAAACTTCTTACGCAACATATTGTACGCTTGTGCCGGAAACTTGGCTTTAGCATTAGGAAACGAAGAAAATCCAGGCCAGATTGCCTCGTTTGGTGTTCCAAGGACCGCAAAGATCTACATATACGCAAACAAACAATTAGTAATGATAAGAAACTTGATCAGGGAAAACTCATGGAAAAAAACACAATTACCTTTTGAAGTTGGTCAAGTTCACTCTTGCCCGGGAACAAAGGCTTTTGAGACAACAGTTCCGCCATGATGCAGCCAATCGACCACATATCAACTGCTGTAGAGTACTCTTTTGCTCCTAGAAGAAGTTCAGGTGGCCTGTACCACTGAGTAACAACCATCTGGGTGTACGGCTTGATAGGGCTCCCATACTGGCGTGCCATCCCAAAATCACATATTTTTAACTCCCCAGCATTGTTCATAAGGAGATTAGATGGCTTCAGATCCCTGTGGATAATCCAATTCGTGTGGAGGTATTTCATACCCTCCAACAGCTGCAGCATCAAGCACTTGACCTCGCTAGTGCTAAAAGGTTGTTTCATTCTATCCATTACACCCCTTAAGTCATGTTCCAAGTGTTCCATGACCATATAAACATCACTATCGTTTTTCCCTCCAACTACAACCTCCTTCACGTTCACAATCGAAGGGTGATTGCATGACAAAAGTGTGTTAATTTCCCTCAATGATGTCAAAGGGAATCCATACTCTTCTTCGAACCTATCTTCCTTCATCTTGATCTTTTTGAGTGCCACAATCTCCTTTGTTTTCTCATCCCTTGCTTTGTAAACAATTCCATATGTTCCTTCGTTTATCTTGTTTAGCTTCTGAAAGTTATTCACAGACCTGCTCCCAAACAGCATGTTCATCCCTCCCTGACTTAAAGAGGCTGTTTCTTCATTTTCTAACTCATCATGATCTGAACTACAACACTCGCGCTCAGAATATTCTTCCGCACTAAGCTTCTCTAAGCTATGATGTCCACTGCCAGATCCAGATGAACTGCACTGCTGTTCTTCAGACACCATTACTTCCTCGCACTCTGGAGTCAAACTGCTCCTGTTCCACCTGCTAGTCTTGGAAACATTATCACCATGAGATAATAACTCCTCCTTGGGAGTAGTTAAACCAGTTTCCCACCTAGATGTCTTTATAGCTGGTTCCAGTATCACCTGTTCTTCCTCCAACTGACCCTCCTCCAAATCATCAACAGGAAGTTCAGCAGACAACGAAGCTTCTAATGACTGCACTGGCGCCAAATAACTAGGTTCAGGTGACATCAAAACATTTAACTGATCCTTTGAAGAAGTCTTCCTAGAAACAGCTACATCAACAACCTGATTGGATATCACATTTGTAGCCGGGATAGGGAAAGGAAACTTGGTCTTCTCCTGAGACGAAACTTTATCTTCTGCATCCCACACAACAGGGGAAAATTTCCTCCTTTTCTCAGGGGGTCTCTGAACCTCTGCTTCCTCTCGAAGTTCCCTTTTGTCAGAAGCCAACCGTGATCTGAGACGCCCATCATTCCTTCTGAGATCTTGCTCGCTAGGTCGTTTGATTTGACGCCTCTCGCCATCGCTACCACTCCGTGGCACATATACATCACGAGTACCATTCCTATAAAAGTCGTAGTCTTTTTTAGCGGCAACAGAACGTCTGGAGACATCAACTCCCCCTGCCGCCATCGTATTCTTCTCAATGAGAAATTGATCGTATAGAAATAAAGAAAGGATAAAACACAAACCCTAGAAACAACCCAATTAACAAAAACCCGGAATCAAATCAGAATAAGCAGATTCGATGGCTATTCAATTATTTGTTTCAACAATCGAACGAGAAAGACGATCAATCAACCAATTAAGAAAAAGACTCTCGAAGAAATCACAATCCGAATCAGAAAAATTCAAGACAAAACACGAAACCCTAGAAAATCAATTTCCAGGAACGCGATATATTTATCCCCTTCCTCTCCTCTCCGATTCACACAATTACCGGAAGGTCTTACCGGACGGCGAATAAGAAAACGGAAGACGGGGATGGAGGAGATCGATCTACGAGCCCGATGCGATCGCGAGCAATATCGGTGAAGCTTTTCTCGGAGAAAAACAAAAATACGCGTTTACAAATTGTATTATTACTTTACCTTTTATTTATACGCGCAATTCGAGTCACCCATGTCGGCTACTCCAATAATTTCCTTTTCTTTAATTTCTTTACTTTATGCGGGTGTACCGAAATAAGGTAAGCTACGACTTTTTATATAGTTTACAACCGTTGGATTTTACCAGTTCATCCAGATCGGTAAAGGCAGCCGTTGGATTTATACTAGCCAAACTAGGCTTTTGTTTGTTTGACGGTGGGATGCCGTTACTCACGTTGATCGAAAGGTCCAAATTACATTTAAATCTTATACATATAAGCGTAGCCAAAAAACTATAATACCCAATCTCTCACGTTGATCGAACGGTCCATATTTATTTTCCTCTGTTTTTTTATCAGAGGTCCATAATTATTTTTCTATATCCCGATTCTTCAGCAGTCCATGGTAGTTGGTAAAAATGCAAGAAAATTACAGTTTTGAGAAGAATTCTAATTGAAGCGAATAGAGAAAACGATAGAGGATTTGGTCTGAGCCGGTAAATCGACCTCATACTCAGTGAGAACCGACACAATCATATCTGAACCGGGTGGTTATCTCAAAGCTTAGACGCATTGCCATCCACAGCGATTTTAGTAAGCTCCCGACGCAGAATCTTGCCAGCAGGATTTTTTGGGATCGCCTTTATGAAAGCAACTCGTCTTACCTTTTTGTACGGAGCCACCTACACAAGACAAATGACATAAGCAAACCAAAACATCAAATCTTAAATTATTCTGTCTTTTTTACTCATACTAGAGCAATGAGCATTACTTGTTTAGCTACGAAATCAATGATTTGGGCCTCGTTGAGGTTGCTTCCTGGTTTTCTCACTATGAAAGCCATTGGAATCTCTCCTGCATCCTCGTCCGGGAACCTTGAATTGATCCATGTTGGTATCAGAAACACACATTTCAAGAAGTTACAAAATTTGATTATTATAAAGATTTATTTAATTATATTATACTCACGGAACAACTGCAGCATCAACCACGTCCGGATGCGACTGAAGAATCTGCTCCAACTCTACTGGTGGAACCTATGATGATGTTTTTGGTTAATATTAAACTCCAAATACCATATCTTCAGTGACTCGAATATTTTACCTGATAAGCCTTGTATTTGATAAGTTCCTTTAGCCGATCAACAATATATAGAAAACCTTCGGAATCAATATAACAGAGATCACCGGTCTTTAACCACCCTTCTTGATCTACTGTCTCAGCAGTCGCTTTCTCGTTATCCACATAACCTGTGCTCATCAATCACCAAATGTAAACCAGCAAGTTACATCAATGATCAAAATCTTGATAAGATATTAGATTCCAAGAATCATGAATTTTATTGCATGTTCCTCAACTATTGCAGATGTTTTATGATACCTTTCATGATGATAGGTCCTCGGAGCAAGAGTTCACCAGTTTTTCCCGGTGGCAAGGCTTCTCCGGTGGATGGATCAACAATTTTGGCTTCTAAACTCTCAGAGATACGACCAACCGAGCCGTATCTCACCGTCTCTTCAGGTCCAAACGTCGCTGAGGCTGGCCCCGAGCTCTCCGTCAAGCCATAACCCTGTGAACCATCACCCAACCACAAAGTTAAAAGTCATATCAACGGTTCAAAATATTAATGACAAATTAGACTCCAAGAACCATGAAATCGGACCCATTTTCACATTAACTATCTTATCACCTGAACAATCTCCACGTCTGGGAACTTCTGCCTGAACCTCTCGGCGATGTCTTTACCGAGCGGAGCACCGCCGCAGCCAAGGGAACGCAACGACCGAAGATCGTACTTCTTCGTTAGCTCCGATTTGAACAACGTTACAATCAACGGCGGGGATACAGGCATACCAGTGACCTTATATTTCTCCACCGCCTTTAACATCGCCTCAAGCTCGAATCTCCCTAAAAGCACCAATGTCTCTCCAAGCGTGATGGCTCGGATCATCATCATGAAGCCAAACACGTGGAACAGCGGAAGCGGGAAAAGTCCAACGCGGTCGTAATCAACCGGATTGTCGAGAGACCGTTTGTGAGACACGGCGGTCGAAGCGATTAGGTTACGGTGGGTAAGCAAAACGCCTTTGACTCGCCCGGTTGTTCCAGACGAAAAGAGGATGGCGGCAGGATCCGATTGGTTGACCCGAATCTGAACTGGATTAACCGATGAAGAATCCGAACGAGTCAACCAGGAGAGAAACTCAGGCGAGTCCATTAGAACAACTCCGAGAGGGAAAGAAGAAGAAGAACGAAACTTCTGAACCGTCTGGGATGTGGCGAACGCAATTACAGGTTTGCTGACTTCAACTTGATGACTCACCTCCGATTCAGATCCGATTGGATTGGCCGGTGAAATCACAACGCCGATCGACATTAAAGCCAAATAAAGCACCGGTACGTGCAATGAAGGTGGAGAGAGGATGAAAGCGACATTTCTAGAGGAAAGAGAAGGAAATCGCTCCTGGAGAGACAAAGCAAGGGAACGAACTCCACGAAGAAGCTCTCCATAAGTAAGGTTATCACCAGAACTCGCGTAAACAAGGTAGGTTAGGGATTCAATATCTTTTCCAACAGTGGCTGGAGGTGAGGACTTACGGAGAAGAGAAAGCGCGAATTCGGCGGTGGAGAGAGGTTGATCGATAGGAGGAAGAGAAAGAGAGGGACGAAGGCTGTGATAAATTCCAGTCCGTCGATCAAAGCCGGAGCTCCGGTCAATAGAACGGCTTCCATTGTTTTTCGTCTGCATTCTGGAAAGCCGGTTAGAGATATCTTTTCGTCTGGCGGTGAATGTAGCGATATTTCAATTATGATTTCAGTCCAATAAATTAAATATTCTTACGTGGCAATGGCCTCAAACCAATCAAGTGTTTTTGTTGTAATTTTATTGTTTTTGTCTAGACAAAAGTCGCTCAAATACCACTACAAACCCGGTCAACGTTCTTCAAAGAAGGAAAACAATTTGTACACACGTGTCTGATTACTATTAGTTACAGCTATTGTAAAGTAAAGAACGAATGACTGGAATTTTTTGTACACGACCCAGAAAAAAGTCTCTACACGCAGTAGAGTTATTATGTACACGTGGCTTACGACGAATGGATACTGCTGGACATTTCCGTGACAGGTGTCGCAAAGAGCCTTAGCTAGAAGAAACTTGCTGACCAATCGGTGTTGTGGCAATTGTTACCTTGAGAAGCAAGGAACCTGAGCCTTAGACCTACACTACAGACCTGTGTTTCCCATGGCGACACATACACTCTGGGACCGGATAAGCTATCACGTCACGATCTCTCCGGCCTCTCCTTGACTCAGGATGGCCTTGGGACTTACGGTGAATCTTCCGAGTAACAAAACTGAGCTCGGAATCAGAAACCGATGAATTCTCCATCAAAGGAAGCATCGCTCTCTTGTTTGGCATTATAAATTTCCTGTGTCCTACATAAGCTCTGTTGCCCTGAGAGAAAATGCCATGAGTTAAACAAACTTTGAAAAATTAAATCCAGCAAAAGATAATTATTTATATGTTTTGGTGTTACCTGCATAGCTTTTGCCATGTTTCCGCCATGGGAAGGAAGGAAAACATCACTACTAAGTGAAACAATGTAGTCGATAGCTGCTAAAGCTGAAGATCTATTGGTGTAAGGCAAGAGCTCGCCTTTATGAGCCAATGTCTCCTTTGTCACTAAATTAGAGAACTCTTTAGCGAGTGGCTCTAATGCTCGTGACCCACCAAATGGCTCACCTCCCGCAATATATATCGATGCATTCCTAGGTGCTCCCAAGGCCTTCAACAACCTTTAATCCAAAAAAAGGAGTCCAGCTTTAAATTTCCATCAAACCCATATATACAAATTGTCAAAAACTCAGTTTTCATGTCCAATTTCTTCCTTTTAACCTACCTTGCAATCTCATATGCATTGAGAGGACAAAAACCAGCAAGTCTACGCTCTGTATAGCTCATGTTTAGTCTACCAGTGAGGTATCGAGGCTGAGCCATTCGTGTTTCTGCTACAATTCGATCGAATTCTGATCCTAAACCAGTGAGACAACCGGTTCTCACCCATACATCTTTCTCTAGCCTCAAATGGAGAGCTATATATGGACCTTCGATCCACATTCTTCTTGCGAGCCTGTTCCCGAGATTCTCAATTGGTGCTGCGAATCTCAATGCATGGAAAGCAACCTATAAAACCAACAAATTAAACCAACAGTTTCCTCATCTAGAAATCAAAAAGCAAAACTTGTACCTTGCATCGAAGTTTCTGAAAATCCGGAGGGAGATTCTTGGCTAGCCTCGAGTCTAAGCCTTTCAACACCAAAAGTCCTTCCTCATTTAACTACATTTAGTTGTAACATTCAAAACCAAGAATCAGAGAAAACATAAACTGTAGCTAAACCAGTAAACAACAGAATCACACCTGTTTGAAGTATTTTGCACGAATCCAAACCGGAGACACATCCCACGGAATCTGATTCTCAATTGTTTGTCTAGACATGAGATGCGTTGATGGTAGAGAAGAAACAATACGCACATCAGATCTCAGCGTTTTCTTAAAATGCTCTACATCGAAAATATCTGAGAACTCACTGAGAAAAAAAAAAAAGATCTTGATCAGTAATTCGAATCAAAAAACCCCAAAAAAGTTTTCAATTTGTTTCTGTTTACCTTTCGTCTCCCCAAACTCGATTCACCTGCAAAACAGGAACAACAAGAACAGCTTCAAGAATCATAGCGATTACAACAGCATCAACGATTTGATTACGTTGTTGATTAAGTCCTCCAGAGACAACAACGACAAGGAATCGTCTCTTCTCTTTAGAGACCCTCGTTGCTTTCTTCCTGTAATCCAAACTAAAATCCAAACAAGGCTTGTATCCTTCACCATTGGGCTGTTTCCAGAACTCTTTCTCTTCCTCCGTCATATTCCCGGAATGTCCTCCCCTCGCCGGTAACGGAAACAATGTGGAAGCGCTGGAGACAGCGAGGGAAGTGAAGGTCTGACGGTGATCGACGTCGGAGATGAAGAATTTTAGAGAGGAAGAAGACGTGGAGACGCAAGCTGAACCAGGGTCTAATGAAGATGTGAGAAACGAAATTCCCGAGAAAACGAGAGAAAGTGAGATGAGGAGGAGGAAAAACTGTGGAGGTGGACATCGAGTTTGGTAATGGTGGTTTAGGTATCGAGGACTTGATTTCTTCGGGGGAGAGAAGAAGAGCAGAGAGAAATGGAAGAACGGAGATGGCGGATGAGATGTAAAGAAAGGGTTCTTGATAGTTCTCATCGATTTCGCCATTGAAGCAGCTCTTTTCAACCGAGAAGATATTTTCTCTGTGCAAAGAGAGAGGGAGCGAAAGAGATTCAGTTACAGAGACTTCTGATTCTTGTTTTCCCGGGAAAAAAATTGAATAAAAGCCAGTACTAACGACTAAGAGAATTTTCAAATTGCCCCTTATATTTGCTAGCTTATTAGGAATAATCCCTTACTTCTGTTTTCTACTCAATTTATCCCTTAAA